>JANHAO010001676.1:0-32041 GCA_026873985.1 Saraca asoca
TCATCTTACGTATGCAATACACGATGAATGCAATATAAGATGAACATTCAACCTTTAATATCCAATCCACAGAATGTATAGTTCTGGATGTGATAGGGCATAATCAAATTGGCCTAGGGCACCCACCCAAGATCAAATTGGCCTTAAGGCCACACACTCGATCCCCTAAACAAGTGCCTCAATGCCCACCTCAAGTCATTGGACATTTTCCCCTAAAGAGCATTCTAAGCAAAAGTGTTACTGATAGAATTAGACATACTTTTTTTTCAGTTGACATAAGGACTTTTTTCCCAACTCTTAAGGGTTCTCATGCACCACAACATATCGATGCGAAGGTAAAAATCCAAGGATCACAACTATGTGGTTATCTACTCGCACTAGATAAATTATCTTGGTCAACATTACATAAACACTCTCAAAATGGGGAAAAATTGAAAAAATAATTTACATGAGCATTTTCTTTTAAATTCATGCCACATGATCTGCTCTTCATACTTGATTTTTATGCCAAGTTTCATCTGAATATGAATACATTTTCCTACCAAATTTGGCCACAAGTCCTGAATTGTGACATTCTCCCCCACTTGAAAAAATCAATGCCATCATTGACAACTTAATCTGACACAACATCGATAGAATCTTCAGTCTGCTTCCCCCAAGCTCCTCCCTTAACTTCTTCTTTGCTTGTCTCTTTGCACTTTGCCAATGTTTTGTTTTCAACACTTCAATCTAACACTACTCCTTGAAAGTTTTCAATTTGCTCTTCTCTAGCTCTTCTTAGGCTTTCTTTTGCTTGTCTCTTTGACTTCTTGTTGACGATGAAAATGAGCTATCTCCATAACTCTTAAGTAGATTGTCTTTGTAGCTGAGCAGTAGCTTGGCATTTAGGTTGTGCCTATTACCGATGGGTCCCACATCCAATGTCCCATACAACTGATATAAGAAATGCAAGTCTTATGCTTTATTTGGGTAAAAGTATCACCTCTTGTTAACAAAACATTGCCTGAACTAGAATGTTAGACAAGCATTCAGCTGTGATCACTGCTTCCGTGAGGTTTTTGACTCTCCTCCTTTGGAGTTCCATGGTAGATTCATGCAATAAATCCTCCATGAACCAAAATAGCTTATCCTTTTTAGTCATATCTTTTATATCCAATATAATTGTCATGAACTTCTTCACGTAGTCCTGAACAGATCCCGTCTATCTCAGCTCTCACAATTTTCATTGAGCCAGATAGTCCACATTCTTAAGATAGAAGTGCACCTTCAATTCCTACTTAAGCTCTTCCCAAGTATTGATACTACACCTTCCCACTTAAATAGCCCAACACTTAGTCCTCCACCAGACCTTAGCACTGTCCATGTGGAACATAGTAGCTCGATTCAGTTGTTCTTTCTCAGAAGTAATGCTAGCTACTTGGAAATATTGGTCCATATCGAACATAAAATTTTCAATCTTTTGTGCATCTCTCTATCCCACATATAGCCTTGATTCAGGGATTTTTATTTCCCCCTTCACTCTAAGGCACCATCCTTATATGAATCATTCGTAATGGCCATAATCAAAACCTTCACTGAGGCTGCTATGTCACTGATCTCAGGGCAAATAGTGGCTACTACATCCTTCACCTCATTGGTAAGGTCTTTCATAGCATCCCCCAAATCCTTTTGATTGCTTTCATTTGCAACAAGTTGCTCACCAAATTATGGAGATTCACTAGTTCTTGTGCCTTTGACTCTAGCACTAGCTTCGAGATTCGAGACTTAATACTCAAGAGATTCCCAATTCTTGGCCCTTTGAAAGAGATCAGGGATTTCTTCATTTTCCATATTTCTTATGACCTCAACTACTCCTTCGAGATTCCTAATCGCTATATCAATTGCATCAAAGCGTTCAGGGAACGTTATTTTCTATGACATAGTGGCATACTAAAAGGGTGCAGCAAAAAACAAAGAAGTGTAGTCTCAACCATGCTCTGATACCAAACTGTCACAGTCTGGCAGCTCGATTGTCAGAACATACAATGCTTGGACTCTTCACTTAGCACTAAATCAATTAGTACCTAAGAATCAAGCTAGCTAATCGGTCATACACCATCTAAGTTTTAAAAATAATGGACAACACCCATAATTCATAGCACATCAAGTCAACCATAAGTATAAATCACATAGCACATGGCAACCAAGTTATTCACACAGACAATCATGATATGTTCATGCAATTCGAACAATGTGGATGAATGCGGCCAAAAGTAAATAATTTTGTGGGACAATATTTTGATTGAAGAAATGCTACTTCTTTATTCTCATATAAAAGCCTCAAACAGACTTCTGAGTGTGTAGAGGAGGGTTAAGGGCACATACTCAATCCTTTATATGAGTGCCTCGATACCCACCTCAGGTCACCAGACACTCTTCCTTAAAGAGCATTCTAAACAAAACTCTTACCGATAAGAATGGACATACTTTTTCCTAGTTGATATAAGGACTTTTCTTTTAATTCCTAAGAATTCTAATGTGCCACAATACATTGACACAAAAATAAAAATCTAAGGATCACAGACATGTACTTATCTACTCGCACTAGGCAAGTTACCTTAGTCAAAATTATATAAACGCCCTCAAAACAGAAAAAAAATCGAAAAAATAATTTACGTGAGCATTTTCCTTCAAATTCACACCACATGATCTTTTCTTCATATTTAATTTGTGTCAAATTTTGTCTAAATCTGAGCATGTTTACCTATCGAATTTGATCACAAGTCCCGAAATGCGACCCTTGTCCTACAATCAGAAAGAGAAACTGGTCCCGAGTAATTAATATGAACCACTACACTCTTTTTCGGTTTCGCCGCCCCAAATCAGTGTCGTATACACCCAGTTTAGGTGACCCCGCAATTGTTAGAATATGTGGCTGACTTGATTCTCGCAAATCTGACATCAACGTTTCACACTTTCCCAAGGGCTTCCTCTTGAAATCTCTAATATCACTCTCAATGGCATTCACTGCCTCAAGAATTCCATTTTCTCGCACTAATTTGCTCCTCTTTAGTCTCAGAATACGAATATCTAGACAATCTCCAAAGTACGTAGAAGGCATTGAAATTTCGGCTCGGTTACTACAGTCAGCCATAAAGGCCAGGTTGTAAAGTTCATCATTATCTCCGACGTCATAAAATTTGGTCTCTTCTGATTTAACAATACAAAACCAAATCAAGGAACATGTAACAACAAAAGTGGATATGTGCAATTTCTCTAGGCTTTTACTCTTGCGTTGAACAAAAGTCCTCTTCTTTAGCTTCTCAATTTGGTCAGGAATCAATACCAAGGTGGCTCGAACTTTGTCGGTAAAACTAGAATCACCGACAATACCTTTAAATATTATGTTTTCGGATGATGAATCCCATAATTCCTCTAAGTAAATCTGTTTAATACCCTTCGGGTCTTGGATTATGTCTCTGTTATGGAACGGCAGAATTTGAGACCCATTTTTGCTACAAACAGAAGCCCAAAACTTCATGAAATGATGCAAAACTCTTCCATCGGCTGCAACATGATTGAAACTGAAACAAATACTGAATCTGGAGTTTGGTACAACGGTGACTTGTATGGCCATGAGAGGGATCAAACGACTATCGTCCTTCAAAGTACGTGGTGATGGCAACGAGGGAACAAACGGGTGCAAATCTCGAACGTCTGTCGGAGAATCGGTGACGAGGCGGGTGAAATCTGAGGCGGACTCGGCCACCGCGAAGGGGGCGGCGTTGCCATCAGTGCAGTGGATGTAAGGGTGACTTGGCTTGGGAGGGAAAATAAGAATGTCGGCGAAAGGAAAGAAATGTTGGAGAGTGAGGGAGAAAGAGTGTTTGAGGAAGGGAAGGAGAGTTTGGAGGAAGTGGTGGGTGGAATGAGGGAATTCATAGAAGAAAATGCGTTGAAGAGGGCGGCAGTAGAACCATAGAAGATCTAAGAAAGTGAGAGGAATGGAAGTTGAAGGAACAGAATGCGGAGGAGGAGAAACTTCACCCTTTTCTAAGACATTTACTGTGTGACAAGTTTGAGAAGCCATGGAAATTATGGGTTAGAGTTTGTTGCAAGGGGAGGGAAAGCCAGGTTGAATTATATAGCCAAGAGTACCGCCTTTTATCAAGAAAACTACTAGAATAAGATAGAACAGCTCAAAAGAGCTAGTTGGGCAGGAGAAAATTAATACATAATTTATTCTTATTCAGGTAAATAAAGGCAATTGTTATACATAATTCGAATAAGAATATCTCCTAAAGTCACTACTACGACCAAGAGAATCTGTAAAATAAATAAAAGACGGCAAATATAAGTTGTCATCAGTTCACAAAGTCATCATGCCCTCCCCTAACTTTGGAATTTACAAGCATTTAAGCAAAGCCAAATCTCATCACATGTTAGCATAGATGTTGCGGAAATGTGTTAGGCTGAGAGAAAAATGTTTTCACTCAAAATTCTTTTCCTCATTTCCTTATTTTCTTATGTCAGAATAAGTAAGAAAGTTGGTAAGTGGAAAGTAAATTTTAATTAACAAAAATGAAAATATAAAGTGACTTCCCTTGAATTAAAAGAAATCACTTTATACCCTTTTTTTTTATTTGTTTTTCTCTCTACCCCTCTCTCCCTCTTATTTTTCTCCGTGTACTCCATTTCTATTTTCCTTTTCTCTCTCTAACACTTTTTTTTTCTCTCACCCCTCTATTTCTCTCTTTCTCTTTTCCTTCCTTCCTCTCTCTTATTTTCTTCTTTCTATCCTCTCTCTCCTCTTTGCCCTCTATTCCCTCTTTATCCTTATATTCCTTCTCTACTCCCGCTCGTTCTCGTATCTTCCTTTTTCCCTCTCTCCCTCCATCCCTATAAAAATTGATATTCAATATTTATATTAAAAATAATATTAATATAATATTTTGACAATTAAGAAAGTTAATAAATGTGGTTAACAAATTTGGCCAAAGTCATTTCAATATGAACTACTTTTATGAAGAAATGATAAAGATTAAAAAAAATTAAATATTGTTCTTTTGATGCTATTTTTAATACAAAATACAATTAACATATGATTTTTAAAGTTAAAGATTTATTGACTCCTATCATTAAAACATTATAATAACAAAATTACTATTATATGGCGTGACTTTAAAGATAAAATTTGTATGTGTAATGATATTTTTCAATAAAAGAAAATAGATTACTTTTATGTATTAAATTTTCTCTTATACTGCTCAAATAACAAAAAATTAATTTATTTTCTAGAAATACATTTTCTTAGAAAAGTAATTTTCATAAAATTTCATTTTGCATAAAAACAAACAGACTCTTAAACTTCTTTTTTTTTTCAAAAGATAAATTTTGTAGGAAAATTTTATTTACATATATATAAGTAAAAGATTTTCATGTCATTTATATACCTGTAATTAATAAAATAATGCATGGTGCCATAGTAGTAGGAAAAATAACTTCCTCTCTAAAATAGTAGATATTATTTTCCATCACATTTACCATATGTAATATTAGAGAAATAGAATATTTTTTGTTATCTTAATATTTTATAATAATAAACACAAACAAATAAATTGTTTCTACAAAAGATATTTTCCATAAAAACAAATGGAGACTTATTGCTTGTTTGTCTACTAGATGGAGATCCAAATGCTTCCTCTATTTTCAGACAAAATGTGTACATGGATACATATCCCCTACATTCCACTCAAACCATAAAATGATGATCTATACTTTGTGGTGTTTGCTACAATATTCATGAGAAATCAAGGGTTTCAAAACCTAGGATAAGTGGCTAAAGTTAATAGGGCCACTTGTAAAGTAAGTCTAGTGGAATAAAACTTTTTAAAATTAGAAAAGCTCCCCAATTTAAGACAAGAGCCTAGTTGCCATTATGCTCATATGGAAGAAATGTCAAGTCAGATCCTTTTTTTGACCCTAGTCATTAGTGAAGAGTGCAACATGTATG
Organism: Saraca asoca; assembly: GCA_026873985.1. Lineage (NCBI taxonomy): Eukaryota > Viridiplantae > Streptophyta > Magnoliopsida > Fabales > Fabaceae > Saraca > Saraca asoca. Next base: position 5,993 of record JANHAO010001676.1, read on the forward strand.
AGAGGTTATGCATTTTGAAATCTTCTGTTGGTGTGGTGTTGTATATCAACCTAAAGGTTTCTTCTCGATTAAGTGCATGTTTTCATCTCAAGTTACAGCACCGACTTAGTTGGTTCTTGAATCTGCACATTTGTGGTGGCAATGTGAACAGATTCACAACCCAGTAAGTGGTGATTCATCTTTGTGGCTTTACATTATCATTGATTTACTAGAGTAAAATCTCTGTTTGTGCTTTGGGTGTGAGAATGATGTTTGAAGGTTCTATAAATTTGTGGCTTTAGTTTGTACATAAGTTGAAGGCCAAATGTTTATAAGTTTTGTTTCGTTTGTAGAGATTGTGCTTTGGAAGTGAGTGGGGGAGAGTTTTGGATATTTTATGTAGAAAACACTTTTCAAAAGGGTAAGATATATGAAATTGAATGAAATTCATGGTTAACCTCTATTTTTTTTGTATAAGTAATGAACTAGGATTAGTTATTTTGTTATAATGAAGCAATATTAAACCATTTGCATTGCAGAAACACCCAAATTGTCTAAGATTGAATCTATTTACATTTATTATTTTGATTGTGTGGTGTCCACTATGGAATGTGTCATTATTTAACCAAGTTCAAACTCATAGTTTCACTTGGATGATTAATTTTATGAGATTCTTGTCCCATCATAATGGTTACATGTTTGTGTTATGACTAGGTTGCATTGTTGCAAAATGATTTGATGCTAGCTTATGCTAAAACTTGTGTCCTTATTGATAGGCAATGGATGTAGATTTTAGAGATAGTTACAAGGGTGAATTTTTAGGAGAAAATGGAAAGGAATGTGAAAGGAAGGTAGGCACAAGTAGTCATTTTGAAGAATTGGCAACAGATGAGTTGAGTGAATATGGAGATGGAAATGATAGGAATGGCAATCCCTAATGGTGACATAATACAATTGAAGTTTGAGATACATGAGAAGGCATTCAATTGGGATATTTGATATCTAAAATGTGTTGGCTTTGTTGTAAGGAAGAATGATTGTGCTCGTGATAGTAAGGATGAAATATTGTGGTGTTAATATGTTTGCAATAGGGAAGGATTAAGGGCTACCAAACACTTTAACAAGGTTGACAGGAAAAGGAAAGCAAGAGCATTAACAAGAACAAATTGCAAAGTTTATATTCGAATTAAGCTTGATAAAGATAGGAAGAAATGGTTAGTTGTGAAAGTGTTGTAGATCACAATCATGAGCTTACCCCTTTGAAATTGGTGCACTTGATCCCATACCGTCAGTCCTTGAATGATACAGACATTGCTTAGATTGATAGCACATGGGCACAAGGTGTGAAGACTTCGCACATAATGGACTTCATGTATGGCTAAGTTGGAGGTCCTGCATGTGTCAAGTTCTATAGGAAGGACCTATAAAATCACCTTTACAAGCAAAGGTAATCAATTATTACTGATGGCGACATGTTTGCAACGCTTAGCTACCTACAACCAAAGGCTAATGGTGACCCACTTATATTTGTGAAGTACACCACTAAATTTGTGTGGCTATTTTGAAATTTTGTTTTAGTGTGGTAAAACTAGTCATATTAATTATGAGGTATTCGATGATGTTGTGTCATTTGATTCAACTTATAGGAAGAACAAATACAACAAACCTTTGGTTATATTCTCAGGAGTAAACCACCAATACTTGATAGTTGTGTTCGCATGTGCTTTGTTGGTGGATGAAATAGTTGAGACATAAAAGTGGGTTTTTGAAGCCTTACTTGAAGCTATGTTAACCAAGATGCTAGATGCAGTTGTCACAAATTAAGACAAGGCAATGAGGAAAGCTATTAATGAAGTGTTTCCTAGAACCACTCATAGATTGTGTGGATGGCATTTATAAAGGAATGCGATGGCTATCGAGACTGATAAAGATAATACTAAATTACCTAGACTTAAAACAATGGTGAGTCTAGGTCGAATCATAGAAACTGGAGATTAATTTTAATGTATTAATAGTAGAAAATAGTGGGTTTGTGATTAACAAAATAGGAACTAAAATTAAATAAATTACATTAACATACGCAAACAAAATCAAAAGTGAAAGGAGAAATTTAATGGAAAAGTTTCAATCAAAGGGACTCTTATAATAGATTTTGTGACTGATCATTAACACAAATATTTCATTTCCTCTCACTTAGCCAAGAATCTAATTAAGCCTAGTACCTAATCAATTTTTGCTAATTTTTTTTTAAATTGACTTACCAAGCCTAGCGCCCAATCAACCTTTATTGCTAAATCAATTGAAACATTTCAACTAATTCACCAATAGCATTATGACCCGAAAATATCAAGACTAATTAATAAACTCACCCTAGCAGGAAATTCATTAATTTCTCCTAATTCTTTAAGATAATTGACCTCGCACCAATGCATAATAAAAGACCCTATTACTACTTAAGCTAAACAACCATAAACACATTGATTATAAAAATTTAGCTAGCAATAAATCATAATAAATAATTAATTAATGAGCCTTATTAATCAATCATCCAAAGCAATTAATGGCATTAAAAAGGTAATCAAGGAAGTCAAATTGAGAATAAATTAACAATAGAAGCAAGTCTCAATTAACAAGAGGAATTGATGTAGAATTTCTCTTAAATTGAATATGGAGTTTAGCTATGCATTAAATTAAAAATTAAAAAAAAAAAGAGAAGAGAAGACCTAAAAGGGGCTGGTGCTCTTGCCCTATTAGAGCTCCTCTTATTAACAAAAGTATAGAAAATGAAAATGAAGGTAAAAAATTAATACAATTAGGTCTCAGTTGAGCTTTTATATGAGTTCACTGCACTACCTCTACTTGAGTTGTTGATTAGGGCTAGATGGAGGCATAATTAGACATAGGTCTCTTCATAAGAATTGTATATTCATCTTTTAGTAGTCCAATGGCCTTAACTTTGCTTAAAATTTGATTTCTAACTCAACTTGTAGGCTAAAAATTGAAATAATCTTATAGAGTAGTCTACCCTATAATAGGATTTGTTATTTGGACCATAGCCTTAAAACTTTATTAAAATAGTGTAATTTCACATCAAACCCTTCACGAAAGTTGCAAAGATGGATCTTCACTACCCTATGGGCTTAAGTTTGTAACAAAATGAAGGATAAAGCATTAATTATGATCAAAATATCAAAACTAGTTTTGGGTCAATAGGTTAGCACTCTGTTTCAACTTTTAGGCTTAATTTGACCTTCAAAATAGCTGGAATGAGCCTTAGACTCTTTATGACGTTTGTGGAGAACCCTTTTAGCTTTTCAAAGATATAAGAATCATCCAAAATTGAAATCTAAAACTCAAGTTGGTGGAGAAATATAAGGTCAGTGGAAACAAGTGTGTAAATAAGATGTACAAGAGGCGTATAATATGGTCTACAACTTGCTTAAAAGGTAAATTCCTTGTGAGAATCTAAAAAACCTTAATATGGGAAGGAATCAACTCTTTCATCAAGAATTATAACATAGCCTTGTTGAGTTCTTCCATCATTTTGAGTGTTCACTAGCACATTATTGGAATAATAAGTTAAATGCTAACTTTACATCTTCATATGGTGAACTTGACATGATGTCTCCTTGGATTGCTTAAAATGAAGTACTGTAAGGGTGTACTAAAGCAATATTTAGGAAATTCAAAGACGAATTGGAAAATGCTGTTGTAGTGTTTGTGACTAGTCATAACATCATACACACCATGGTGAACTATGAAGTAAGTGCTTACCTTAAAACAAATAGGAGGTGAGAGGTACATTGTGATAGATATGCAAAGTTGTTGAGGTGTTCTTGTTATCATTTTAAATCTTGTGGGATACTATGTTCCCATATAATTTGTGTCATGAAACATAAGCACATGGAGACATTACCTCTAAGTTTGGTTTGTAAAAGAATTCCAAATCAATTGATTTGAACTCAAGCACTAGTAACAATGACAATAGCTAGAGGTTGTTTCAATTACATTATAGAGCATTGGTGGAAAGTGCCAAGAATTGTATTATTTAGGTGCTCAAGATGGGGATATTCTTAAGGAGGCTAGAGATTACATATGCAAGCTGATAGCAAAGCTTGAGGGTAGAAGTGGGATTGGATTGGCTCTTGATGTAAATGCAAGAAGTGTGGATTTGGTAATGGATGAATTTGTGCATGTGCAGACCAAAAGTGGGCCAAAAAAACTAGGAATAAGAAGAAGCAGTGTACTAAATTCAAGACAACTAGTCACAACTTAAATAGATGTCTAGATGCAATTAGGGATTACATGAATGATGAAGGTGATTATTTGTCGAATTCAAAAGAAGTTGATAGAGGAGATGAGGTACATCCCATTTCGTTTTTGTATTGTTAATGGCTAAATTATCAATTTAAATTTACTTAATATTTCTTGTAAACATTAAATGATGTTGTAATGATATGCTTGTTTAGATGTTTGGACTTAAATCCATGGGCCAAGATTGCAAGCCAACACTTGATGAGATACACAAGGTAAATGTTAGTAAGGGCTTCGACTAATGATATTTAGGTAATTATTACATAATGATATTTAACTGAAGCATTTACTCGAATTTGTTGCAAGCACCTTCCTCCACTCAATAATTAGGAGAAGGCAATTCACAATATGTAGATTGGTTCCTGTAAGGATGAGTTTGTAGTGTGCAATGTCTTACAATACATTGCTTTGTATGGATTAATTAACTAACCCCATAGACATTAAGTTGTGAGAGGCACTCACTTAGCTTAATTGTTAGTTGAAATTGTTTATTAAAGAGTGCCACATTCCATTACTTTGTGTGTAGTTATGTTGCACACATGTGTAGCTTCCTGATATGGTATTTGAATTATTATTTATGTTTATTATGCATTGTGTTATATTTGTTTTTACTTTATGAAATTATTGATAGAAAATTTGCTATTCATTTTAGTTGAGAATTGATAAACTATTTTTTTGTGGACTTTATATTTAATTTATTTGCATTACTCTAAGTTGAAAAGAACTTCTAAAATGAGATTGAAAGTCTTTTTATCAAAAAATGCATTATAAATGAGAATGTGACGTATTCATTTAAATTATCAAATAAATACTAATCGTTTTTAGGTGAATGGGGATATGTATTGTTGATTGTATGTTTTTCAATTAATAATTAAGTTAGGAAGTTTGTGTTGCAAAAGAAAATTGTGGGCAAACTTTATACCAATGTCTTAAAATTGGCTAAGCATAATAAAATCAGCCTTATTGTTTCCTTTTGGGCCATATCATAGGCCTATATAGAATAAACTTATGGACTGGTTTCTTTTGGGCTGTATAAGTTAGGAGAGTTGCCTTTTAATTTAAAAAAAATCTTTAGCCTTGTTTGGTTTTTGGGCCATATAAGTAATGGATTACATGTTTGGTTTTTGGCCCAATTGATAAACCTTATATATTCCACAGCATAACCACTCATAAATAGCTAAATGTATGCAACACTTTACACCTTCATAGAAGATGGTTCATTCAACTTGTGGTTCATCTTCCATTGTGGTAGCCATTGTGTTCTTTGTTTTCATTAAGCCAACAGAGACACCTAGTGGACGAAGTAGAGATGCGATCCATGCATGACATTTTGCAGTTATACATGAAAATGTGCAATCGATACATATGTCATATTGTTATGATAGTTGTGTATCTGTGATATTGCTTTCTTGATTGTAGTTGTATTTGTGTTAAACTTGTGTTCACATAAGATCTCAATGTTATTAGGAGACTATGAAGTTGTCATCCTATTTTGTGGTTGATTGTAGGCATTTTCTATTGACCGATGCATACATCATAGGGATAGATAATAGGCAATGGCATGTTCTGCTCCAATGCAAAAGAGATTATGTTTACTTTGGTGCTAAGTGGTGAGTGATCATGGATCATTATAAAGTCGAATCTTGCAAAGAGGTCATCTTCTTTTGTGAGCCACCAATAGCTTTCAAACTCATTCTAATCCATCTTTTAGTTAGGGTAGGGCCATCCATTGGTCCCCGATAATGGCAATCTCATTTGACAATGATCAACCACATGAGAAGGAGGACAACAAGGATCAAATATAGGCGGTAGCAAGATATGGTCGAGAACAACGACGAAGATGTGGAGAGGGTCATTATTCATGCTAGGGGTAGGCCTACTATGTGAAGTTTATACTATGACTATTGTATACCAAATGTTTTATTGATAGCAAACAATATTCTCACTATTAACTATTTTTGTCATTGTCATAATTCATCAATGCAGTTATAATACTTCGAGTATTCTAAAAAAAATAAAAATAAAAATATCAATTTTTGATAATAAAATAAGGAAAAATACAAATTTTAAAGATTTCAAAATTATAGATTTGAAATTATGAGAAACTTAGATATAGTGGAAATAAAAAATATAAAATTTTGAGTATTAATTTTTTATAAAACTTTGAAAATATTGAACTAGGGTTATAGATATTGGTTTAGTATGAAATTAAAGTTGTTATTAAGGTATATAATTTAACTAATTTATATTAAAATTTTGTGATCACTAGAGATTAGCAAGTATGTTAAATTTGAATTCAAGATGGGAGAAATAGGAAAGTTACTTAAAAGGAAAAATAGTCAACTTGTAGTTATTGAGAAGTTGACTAAGTTTTCCCATTTTACCCTCCAATTAACCAACTTCCCTTTCCTTTTTCTTGGGCTTCAACGTAATGCAGTCATGCAGACTCCCCCATCATCTTTCTCACATTTTCAACTTCTCTCTCTAGCTTCACTTTCTCTACAAGTTCATCAATTCTTCCTATTTTTTTCTTAAAATTTTATTGCTAAATCTTCTCTTTTTACTCTTTGATTTGATAACAAAATCATGCTAATTCATTAGGTGAAACTTCATAAATGAATTTTTGAAAATTTTTGTTACTGTTCATGTCACTATTCAACCCATGAATAAACTTGGTTCTTCTAGCGTTTTAGAGCTTGAACCTGTTAGATATAGCTAGTTTCTATCAAATTGAATCATAATATAAATATATAAGCTTAATTGAAGAGAGAAATTAATAGAAAAGTTTAGGAGCTAATAGACTCTTCTTTGTGTTCTTGAAAAGCATAGACAAATTTGATATGATTAGTTGCACCTTTGTATTTCCAGATAGCAAGGTGAATATTACTTACCATCCTTGTGAATTAATACATGTTTCTTGATTGTGATTTTCTAAATAAATGGAGATAGTTGATAAAATGGGTTATGTGATTGTAAGGTATGATTTAGGATTAAATGGTTTGATCAATGAACTAATTAATTGGTGAATGAAATGAATGGATATTATTTATGTTTGAGCCAATAAAACATGTAGAAATATGGTCCTATAATGAGATTTTACCTTATAAATAGTTTCCTTTGTATTTTGCTACTGTTAGCATGTAAAAAACTGCTTGTGCAAGTCGAATCACACCTTTTTGAACCGAACCCACAATCATGCTCATAGAAACCTAGTAATTTTTCTTGACTAATTCAAATTAAATTTTGAATTAAAATTTGACAATTTGAATTGACTTTCCCTGCTCTGTTTTTCACTTCTAATCATGATTCTGATCACGTTTAAAATTAAACTTCCTAACAGTTTTCAAAATTAAGCAAGTAGACTCGCATTTTTAACTACATTTTCTTAAGTCAAACCGAGCTCTTCACAAATAAGTTTTTTTATTCTAATCATGATCATGCTTGTTTTCTTCAACAATTTCTGGTTGCACTTTTAACAATTTTTATATTATTTTAATTAATATCTACTTCTCTTAATTTTACCCTAAATTCCTTAAATTACTCTTATAATGAATCTAAATAATTCAAACATAATAAATAGAGTTTATGAAATTATAAATCATAAGTTAATAACAAGGAATGGAATTATTACATATGCAAGAGTATTCAATCAATGAATTTATAAACTAAAGTGATAATGAAACAAGAAAATATGAAGATAATAATGAATGACTATGATTGTGAAAATGCAATTACTATGAGTAGTATTATGGAGTAAGTCTGATAATGTACATGAAATATTGAATAGAATGTGATGTTATGATAGTTGTTGAGATTATAATCATTTATGATAAATGATTATATGGCATAAAGCTTGTTTTTGTATAAGAATAGGAATGATTTAGTGTATTTGATATGAACACCATGGTTATTAAAAGTGCGATGTCATTTGTGAATTACGAATGGTGTGTATGAAACCATGAATGATATTGACACGTGATCATGTGATATTGATGGGGCGTGATGGAGAATTATGAACCAAATGTTGGATCTATGGTTTCTAAATTAATGAGTGAGATAAGGATGGATTATAGGGATAAGGTTGGATTTGTGTCAAATAAGGCTGGATTAGAGAAACAAGGAGATTTACATTTCCTGTTATGTAACATTTGAATGGGTTGGTATCATATGAACTACTGTAAAATATTATTATGTGATTAGAATGCAAAGTGAGCTAATTGTTGGCTAATGGCTTGAAGAACATAACTTGGCATCATGCTCAAAAGTAATATAATGTAAGCTTCTTCGTATATGAATCTCTAATTGTCAATGATTGCTTATGGAAGATTCTATGAGAATTAGCCAAATAGATGGGAATGAATACTTGTGTTTGTACATGCTTTGCTATTTAATAAGTCCTTAAGTCTAGTATGTTTTATTCACTAAGCCTCAAACTCACTCTTTTATGGATTTTTTTTTACATATTCTCAAGATACTACATGTCCTATCTTAGAAAATTAAGATGGATAATAATCTGATGGAAATAACAATTGACACCTACACTAACGTGATATTAGGTTTGTTAGAAAGTTATTAGATAAACATCCATTACACTGTCATCCTGAATCTATCAGATGTGAAGTTTTACACAATATGGAAATCATTCCACTTGAACCATCAAATGTACTGTTAATGATGACCTTAGGATGGTTTGATCCTTAAAAGTCAACTGTCAAGTTAAAAACTATTTTGCTATCTTTCGATGACATGTAAATAAAAAAGGTCACGGGGCTTAGTTATAGTGGCCTATGTCTTGGTAATATGGTAAGACATAGGTTAAGGTAACTTCTTTTGGATGCCTTATCTTTTAAAAAGTGCTTTTGGTAGTTTGATAGTAGAATTAGGCACTAGGATGTAGACTAGGTAGTATTTGCTATAATTGTGAGACCTATGTACACTTGAGCAAGACTGGTAAGTAGCAATGTAAATTAATAAATAATAACCATATGTAATGAGTTTGTCACAATTTAATTACCTTTGTATTATAATGAGATAAGTCCAAGAATAACTTAAGATAATAATAATAATAATAGGCAGAGACAGCAAAAGGCCGGTGAATATCCAGTGAATAAGTGATATTCACACCGATCACGACCAGGACTTTAGGGTCATGACATTTGTTAGTATCAAAGCAATGGTTTAAGATAGACCTATAAGAATGGGATTGCATGTAGAGTCATTTAGAGTCACATAATGGTGGTTGTTTCATTAAGCATTAATAGGAACAGTACCAATAGAATGTGTGCACCCAGGAACACATATTGCTAATACCATTCCTATTAACTTGGTGAAATATGTGTCAATGTCAACAAAGTGAAATGAAAATTCTCTTGTTTCTTGAGAATTTGACTAGTTTTATGATGTAGACTATGGTAAGAACTAGAAGGTCAAGAACATGAATCTGGTCATGGAAGATCGTCCATTGGATGAAATAGTCCCCACCATGAAACTAGTAAAAACCCAAAAGTTCCCCAATCAGCAGAAAACTTAGTTCAGTAAGTGATGGATCACCTAGTATATGTATTAATGCAAAATCAAAATCAAGATTAGAATAAGGAGACTGAATGGCATAGGCAAAATGAAAGAGATTGACTTTCTCCAGTTATAAATAAGTAAAAGAATAGAATAAAAATTATTCACAAATTCTTGAAACTAAAACCACCTCAATATTTAGGAATAGATTCTTCTATAGACTTGTACTAATTTTTGGATCAAATTGAAAGGTATGGTAGGATGCTGCAATGTCCTGAATCCTTATTGATAGAATTGGTAGGCTATTAGTTGGATGATCTAGCACATTATTAGTATGTGGGGGCTATTGTGATGTTCCAAAAAGTTTTTATCAATAGATTCCTTCCTCCCAGTGTCTGACAAGCAAATGCCTAGAGATTTGAAACTTTAAGGCAAAAGAATATGTCTATTAGTGAATATGATGCTCAATTCACTCAACTCTCCTGGTATGCTCCTTATCTGATACCTAATGAAGCCATCAAAGTAAGAAGATTTGTACAAGGGCTACATGATTATTATTTTGATCATGTTAAAATTGACTCGAATACAACATACCAACAAGCCATAAATCAGGATTTAAGGGTGGAGTTGAGGTCTAAATAACTTAGGAGAAGGAAATGTCATCTACTAGTAAAAAGAAAATGTGCACTGAAGGGACTAATATAGTTCAGAGTAGGAGATCAATTCCAAATTGTGGAGTACTACCAAGTGGGTAGCAAGGGAAATTTTTAAAATCATTTCGATCACAGAATCTAATTGAAAGAGGAAACACGGGAGGTTAACCAGTTTCGATCACTTTTATTCCATTCCATGAAAAAAGCGTTGGAAATGTTCCATGCCCCAGCATCCTACATCGGCTAAGTCAAGATCCGGGGAAGGCCTTATAAGGGGGAAATGTTCCCTCCCACGTAAGCGCGCTTTTGGGGGCTCAATGTAGCCTCTAAAGCACAAAAATGTGAGGTCATAGGGTTCGTCCCCTGGGGACTTAGTCCTTGGTGCTAGATGACCATAGCGGACAAAACTTGTGTGTGGGCCTTATAATGGTATCAGAGCCGGGACTGGCCTCTGGTCTGATGGGTCGGGGGGATGTTAGAAATGTTCCACGCCTCAGCATCCCACATTGGCTAAGTCGGGATTCGGGGAAGGCCTTATAAGGGGGAAATGTTCCCTCCCACATAAGCACGCTTTTGGGGGCTCAATGTAGCCTCTGAAGGACAAAACCGTGAGGTCGTGGGGTTCATCCCCGGGGACTTAGTCCTTGGTGCTAGATGACCAGGGCGGACAATACTTGCGTGTGGGCCTTATAAAAAGTATACCCTAGAGTCAAGGAAATTTCAATGTGAATGTTCAACATTACAAATTTTGTAATACAAGTCACTATGGACCTCGTAGGAAAGAATTGATTGGATGCTTTGGATATGGTCAACTAGGGTATAGGGCAAACAAATGTCCTATGAATATAGGTGCCTCAAGGTATGGTATAAATAATTAACCAAAACCTCAAAATTAATCAATAACACCATCTATGGCCTCAATAAGAGCACCCATTGTATTTGGACAAAATGATGGGCAAAGCAGTCATGGATGGAAACCCATTGAAGCCATAGCAAGAGTTTATGACCTCATCTGGTAGGAAGCTTAAACATCAAATGTTGTTGTTTCAGGCACTTTCAAAATACATGATCTACAAGCTCTGGTATTATTTGACCTTGGAGCTACTCATTTGTTTATCACAAAGAAATTTGCTACCATGTTTAATGAACTTGATGAATTGATGGAATCACAATTGATACTGATAACCCCGGTTGGTGAGACTTTCCTATCTGACCATTTGTTCAAAAATTATGTTATAACCATAGGGGATAAGCATGTAATTGCAAATCTAGTAGTACTAGATATGGTTGATTATGACGTAATTTTAGGTATGGACTGGTTGTCTTAGCATCGTATATGCACAATAGTTTTGATAAGATAGCTACCTTTCATGTGGCTAAATCTTCTCCTATAGTGTTTCAAGGAGAGTGTGTGGTTGAGATAGCTGGGTTGATTTCAAGCATGCAAGCTTGGAAATTGTTGAATAAAAGGTGCACAAATTATTTGGCTGTGATACAAGACCTGAATCAAAATGTTAAAAATCTAGAGGAAGTTCCAATAGTACGAGAATTTCTTAATAAGTTGCCTAGATTGCCACCAGATAAGGAAATTGAGTTTAATATTGATTTTATACTGGGCACATAGCCTATTTCTATTCCTCCTTATCAAATGGCACCAATGGAGTTGAATTGAAAATTTAGTTACAGGAGTTACTAAACAAAGGGTTCATTCACCCAAATGTGTCACCCTGGAGAGCACTTGTACTTTTTGTAAAGAAGAAATATGAATCATTATGATTGTGTATTAACTATCTCCAATAGAATAAAATGACGATCAAAAATAAATATCTCTCCCTTGTATCGATGATTTGTTTGATCAACTACAAGGAAAGAAATATTTCATTAAAATTGATTTGAGATTGGTGTACCATCAATTGAAGATCCATAAAGAAGATATACCAAAACTACCTTTCATATGCAATATAGGCATTAAGAATTTCTCGTAATGTCATTTAGACTGAAGAATGCCCCAGTTGCTTTTGTGGACCTGATGAACCAAGTGTTCAAACCATTTCTAAATAAATTTGTGATTGTATTTATTAATGATATCATGATCTACTCTAAGAGTGAAAAAAAAAACATAATCAATGCCTGTGAATAGTATTGCAAACACTATGAGAGCATGAACTTGTGTAAAGTTCTCCAATGTGAGTTCTAGATGACTAGTATTAAATTTCCCAAGCATGTTGTGTCATAAGAGAGAGCACAAGTAGATGCTCAGAAAATAGAAGCTATAGAAATTTGGCCTAGACCCTTAACGGTCATTGAGATTCATAGTTTTTTGGGATTAACTGGATATTATCAAAAGTTTGTCAAAGATTTTTCTCAGATCATTACACAATTAACTAAGCTTACTCGAAAAGGAGTATGATTTGAATGGATTCCTACCTATGAAGAAAGTTTCCAAAAATTGAAGGAATGGTTAACAACAGCCCCAATGTTGGCATTACCATCTATATCAAGTGATTATGCGATGTGTTGTAGTGCTTCACACATTGGTCTTGGGTGCATATTAATGTAGAATGGAAAGGTAATTGCATATGCATTGCTATAATTAAAGAAACATGAACATATCTACCCTACTCAAGATCTAGAAATAGTAGTAGTAGTTTTTGCATTGAAAATATGTAGACATTATTTGTATGGAGAAACGTGTGAGATCTATACAGATCATAAAAGTTTGAAGCATATCTTTAAATAAAAGGATCTTAATCTTTGACAAAGAAAATGGATAAAGCTAGTTCAAGATTGTGATTACTTAATACGATATCATCCAAGCAAGGATGTAGTTATTGATGCATTAAGTTGCAAGTCAGTGAGTGTAGCTCATTTTCTTTCTAAAGAAGGAAAATTGCTGTATTTTTACCCAAAGCTTGAAAAGATTGGAGTTTGATTGGAAGTTCTAAATCAAACGGTAATTCTTGCCTATACGACAATACAATCAATAATAATTGGTTGTATTAAGGAAACTCAAAAACAAGATTCATAATACCAGATTCTTAAACAACAAAGGGAAAGGGAATTGAATTCAAATATTGCAATTGACGAGGTAGGAGTGCCAAAGAAAAAAGGACAATTGTGGGTCCCTTCAAGTATCCAAGAAGATTTATTGCATCAAGCTTATAATTCATCATATATGATGGACCCTGGTGTAACTAAAATGTATCATGATTTGAAATATGTGCTCTAGTGGGAAAGAATGAAACGTGATGTGCTGGCATACTTAACAAAGTGTTTTACATGTCAGCAAGTGAAAGCTAAACATTAGTGACCAATAATATTGCATCAATCTATTAAGATTTCATTATAATGGATTTCCTTGTTAGATTGCTAAGATCACCAAAGGGTAATGATTCAATTTAGGTCATTATTGATCATTTGACAAAATTAGTTCATTTCTTACTTGTTAAGATAACTCATTCGGCCGCTCAATATGTGCAATTATACCTTGATCGAATAATTCCCTTACATGGTATGCCATTAATGATTATCTCGGATCATGGTACTTAGTTTACCTCTCACTTTTGGCAGTCATTATAGCAAGCATTAGGTACTTAAGTATGGTTTAGCACTGCTTTCCATCCATAAACTAATGATCAATCAAAGCAAACAATCCAAATTTTAGAGGATATGCTTCAAGCATGTGTAATAGAATTTAAAGGAAATTAGGAAAGGTACTTGCCTCTTATTGAATTCACTAATAATAATAGTGACCAATCAAGTATTCAAATGGCACCATTTGAATTATTATATGGGAGGAGATGTAGATCTCTAGTATGTTGGTTTGAACCTGGGGAGGCAAAGTTATTAGGGCCAGATCTTGTAATAGATACAATTGAAAAGATACAATTAATCCATGAAAGAGTGAAGGCAACTCAAGATAGACAAAAGTCATTTATGAAAAATAGGAGGAAAGCACTTGAATTCAAGATTGATGACTAAGTATATCTCAAGGTATCCCCTATGAAAAGGATAATGCGATTCGGCAAAAAGGGAAAGTTAGCACCAGGGTATGTGGAACCATTCAGAATTATCAAATGCATGGGAGCAATGGCATATCAATTAGAGTTGCCAAATGAGATGTAGAGAATTCACCCAGTGTTTCATGTCTCTATGATGAAAAAATACATTCCAGATGAATCCCACATCATTAAAGAAGAATCAATTTAATTGGATGCAAAGTTAACTTACAAATAGCAACCAATAGCTATCCTTGATCAACAAATTCAAAAATTAAGATCAAAAGAAGTTCCTATGATCAAAGTATTATGGGAATGACATGATGAATGAGAAGCTACATGGGAATTAGAAGCTAACATGTGAAAGTAATATCCATAATTATTTGGTAAGGAATAAATATAAGAATCAATATTTGTTCTGGTACATTTATCGATAATATTTTGAATTCGAGGATGAATTCTTTTTTTAAGGGGAGAGAATTGTAATACCTCAAGTATTCCAAAAAAAATAAAAATATATCAATTTCTGGTAATAAAATAAGAAAAAAATAAAAATTTTAAAGATTTCAAAATTATAGATTTGAAGTTATAAGAGACTTAGATAAAGTGGAAATAGAAAATATAAAATTTTGAAAATTAATTTCTATAAAACTTTGAAAATATTGAACATGGGTTACAGATATCAGTTGAGTATGAATTAGAGTTGTTAGGAAGGTATATAATTTAACTAATTTATATTAAAATTTTGTAATTATTAGAGATTGGAAAGTATGTTAAATTTGAATTCAAGATGGGAGAGATAGGAAAACTACTAAAAAGGAAAAATGGTCAACTTCAGTTATTGAGAAGTTGACCAAGTTTTCCCATTTTACCCTCTAATTAGTCGGCTTTTCTTTCCTTTTTCTTGGGCTTCAGCTTAATGAAGTTAGGCAAACTCCCTCATTTTCTTCCTCAAGCTTTCAACTTCTCTCTCTACCTTTACTCTCTTTCTATAAGTAAGCTCATCAATTCTTTCTATTAGTTTCTCAAATTTTTACAGATGAATCTTCTCTTCTTCATCTTTGATTTGATAACAAAATCATGCTAATTCATTGGGTGAAACTCCATAAATGAATTTTTGAAAATTTCTGCTACTGTTCACATCACTATTCAACCCATGAATCAACTTGGTTTTTCTAGCATTTTAAAGCTTGAATATGTTAGATAAGCTAGTTTCTATTAAATTACATCATGATCTAAATATATTAGCTTAGTTAAAGAGAGAAATCTTTAGAAAAGTTTAGAAACTAATAAATTCTTCTTTGTGTTTTTGAAGAATATAAACAAATTTGGTGTGATTAGCTGCACCTTAATTTGTATTTTCATATAGTAAAATGAATATTTCTTACCATTCTTGTGAATTAATACATGTTTCTTGATTGTGATTTACTGAATAAATGAAAATAGCTGTTGAAAATGGATTATATGATTGTGATGTATGATTTATGATTAAATAGTTTGATCAATGAGCTAATTAATTAATAAATGAAATGAATGGATATTATGTATGTTTGAGCTAATAAAACATGTAGAAATAAGGTCTTATAATAAGATTTTGCCTTATAAATAGTTTCCCTTATTTTCTTCTACTATTAATATGCAAAAATTTGCTCATGCTAGTCAAATTGTACCCTTTTAAACTAAACCTACGATCATACTTGTGAAAAGGGAAAGTTAGAATTAGCACATCAAGGCAAAATAAAAAAAACTTGTAGCAATTAGGCTAGTCAAAAGATGGCAAGAAAATCAAAATGGAACCAGTGAAGCCATGAAAAAATAAGCAAGCAAAACAAGAAAAATAAACGAGTAAAAGAAAATGAAATAAAGACAGAAGCACATCTTGTAAGGTTAGTGTAGCACTATCATAGTCAATTCAAAACCAATCAAGCCTAGAAAAGCTAGCAAAACATGGCAAAACATGGCATGGACATAACAAGACAAGGGAGGGCAAAAGGAAACTACGGAAAAATGGTAAGAACAACACAATCAAAAGCACAAAAATTAGGAAACTAAAGCGATAAAAGCAACTTAGCAAAAATCAACAAAGCAAAGCAACAAGAAAAAAATAGAAATAAGAAAGGGAATGAAAGAAACAATCATACTTGGTTCTATAGAAGTAGAAGATCGTGAAAGAGCACCAAAGAAAAATGGAAAGTCATTAGAAAACTTGAAAGGTCGAAGAACACTTGAAGGAATCAAAAAACTGTTTTTTGAAAAAAAATTTGCGCTATTTAAAGAAAAGGAAAAGCTAAATTCAACGATTGTGATATAAAGAAATAGACGACACAAATTGCGATCCACATGGTGAAATGACACCTAAGGTCAAGACCTTGCTTAAAAAAAGCAAGTGTCATGATCAGCTCCAGCGACAACCCCTCATTACGAACGACGAGAAGACTCCTAAGGTCAAACAATGACTTACGAAGGCAAAAGGGCAAATGAAACAACTCAAAATAAACATAATTTAGATTATGAATAATCGGTCAGTGCAAAGTGTGGCCGAACAAGACACAATCCACAACAACTAGGCCAAATGAAGGCAATAATCCAGAGCCACTCAAGGCCATGACCATTCAATTGAGCTTAGGACATGTCAAATAGGTCCAACTCCAATGGAACAGTTCGTAAACACTCCATAATGCATAATTGTATTCATAAGCATGTGCACTTGAAGTCATGTGCGATTGGCATGATATCCTCTCCTAAGTGCATAAGGTGAAAATCTTGCTTATGTTAGAAGTGCACCAATGACATGTGACTTCTTGTCATTCATCAAGAATCAAGGTCAATGATGTGATCAAAGTCTATATAAGACCCCTAGGTAACCCATTTACATACACACACTTATTCTATTTATTAAAACTCTACTCCTGGAACTAATTTGAACATTAGAACGTACTCATTTCCGTCATGCACTACTAACTTTGCTTCCTTTGCAGAGTGTCTCTAAAGCCGCTACAACCCCCTGTCACCAACCAATTCCAATTGAGTAGATTCAATATGATTTAAATTATTATAAAATTTTTAATTTACATAATAATAAATATTTTTTATACTTTTTTCTAAGTGCGTATCAGCGTATATAACAAGTGAAAACTTGAATATTTTAACCTTTATCTAAAATAAAATTTTTCTTTTAATTAATACATAAAATTAATGTGGAGGTAACTATATATATGAATATCCAGTTCATTTGGCACGTCTTTGATTTCAACTCCTATAGTTTTTCCAACTTGGCTATGACGTTGTTTAAAGAAAAACTAACAAACATTTGGCTATGATGAGCACGCATTTGGGGAAGCAACCTTTCCTCGTTATGAAGCTAACTGAGTCATTTTAAGTGCATATATTGTGTTCTTGTCACCAATTGCCGCTGTTCCCTTAGTTTGGCCGAACATGACATCGATGCTAGAACCAGAACAAGGCATGACTGTGACTTGGTTGGCCTGGCCATGAGAGGAACTGCACGTGAGGCATCCTCCAACTCACTTACATGGGGAAGCTATGGCATGGAGAGGTGCATCTAACATCCAAGTGTTTCTTATGAAAAACTTTTTTGTGATGATCACAGTTTATTGTGAACTAGAACCAAGTCCGCCGGATGGCTTATTTTTCATCACTTTAAATTTCAATTATAGAATAGAAATTTGTAAAGCATATTATATTATATAAATATTAATTTGCTTATGCTATATTTTCAAGTGATGAAACAATTAATTTGATATTTATAATAATATATTTTTAATAGCAATCCGTTACATTGTACGGGAATTTTTTTAAATAATTTTATGAAGAATTAGACCTATTAAAAATTACGTATTTTCATCAACAAATTGCTTTTTTTTTTGTAAAGTTTAAAATAAATAAATCAAATAAAAATATAAATCTCAATATAAATAAAAAAAAATGAAAGCAATCTAATGATGACTCAACCTCCAAAAACAATTTATGATTCCAAAATCTTATACACCCACAAGCCTATTCCATTTACTAATCAAAATTTGAAGGTCCAAGAAGTAAACATACAGCATTCACTATTGTTCAACAAATCTTAATTTTGGATAAAACATACACAAAACCATTATTCAGAGAGTTTATAGTAAGAATCCATGAAATTGTCTTATTTGAAATGCCAAACGGTCATTATTTGAGTGAGAAACACAATCAAAATCACTTGAAAAGGCAGGACTTTGAAGTTTTACAACTTCCAAGTCATTGCATATGGACCCCAATGGCGTCCACATAGATGCTACTCCTGCCATGAAAACCCACCACTTTGCCCTATGTTGTAGTTGAAGTGAAAAACTTGCCCACTTCCTCACCATATGAGCCACACTTTGCTCTAGTGGTATAGACAGTCAATATATTTATGATTGTAAGATACCCATCTTTAGTGATTGATCCACAATAGTCATATATGTAAGTCAGCACTTCATGTGGATACTCCAATTTTATCTGAAATTGCATTTTGATCATTAATAAGTTACAAGTGAAATCATGAAATTGTAATATCTATTATAAGAGTGGTGTGTGTGTGTCTCTCTCTCTCTCTCTCTCTCTCTCTCTCTCTATATATATATATATATATATATATTTGTTAGAAAAAAGCGTGTAACTTAGTTGCCTTACTTCGTTTCCTAGTTGGAATTTCCTTGCAGTTAATTGCTTCTCTAGTTTAAGGCAAGCAAGGGTAGAGGTTATACAGGAATAGTTTAAGACTGTCTGCAGTGGGGTTGCTTAACTTAAACAATCTACGTTAAACAATTTTTATCACTGTAAAGGAGTTATAAAAATATAACCCAGCCACTCAATTGTTTATTAAGCAACTGAATCTTAGTGATAAAAATTATTAAAAAAATCAAACTCAGTTGCAGCAGTTACAGAACTCTTCCCATTCTTTCTTACGGCAACCAAAATATCTCTCCAAATGTCCTCCCTTTCATGCCCGAGCCAAGTCTGATTTGAAGCCTTCCCAACCCAGATCTAAAGCTTCAAGAAGTGCGCGACAGGGAAGAGATGATTTTAAATATTTTGAAGCCAAGTAATATTTTGAAGCTTCCCAAATGCCCTCCCTTTCAGATCTGAAGTTTCCTAACCAAAATATTTTGAAGCTTCCCAACCCAGATTTGAAGCCAAGTCTGATTTGAAACCTTCCCAACCCAGATCTCTATCACGTCTGATTTTAAATATTTTAAATTAAAATGATTTTATATATTTTAAATTGAAATAAAGATAAATAATAAAATACAAAGAAGTGAGATAAGTTATGGGGTTCATTTAAGAAATTTGATAAAGTTACATCATTGTGGGATAAAATTACTTAAATTGTTTAAAAGAGTGTAAAATGATGTAACAATGTGAAATTTAATAAAAAATTAATAAATAATACTTAAGTAACTCTCTTTTAAGTAACTTATATTGCAGATAGTGTAAGGCTCGTTTACTAATTGAGCATGTAATCATGCAGAGAAAAAATAAATATTGTAAAAAAAAAAAAAAGCCAATCGGTTTTAACAAAATAAGTCAATAAAGCGGACACCCATTTTTCTTTTGTCTGGGACAAAGCAAGCAGCTGCCCATAGTTTAAGCTTGAAAAAAAACAAAAAAAGAGAGGGCAGATAAGATGAGAGGCCCACACTCACGTAACCTGACACCTTCGCTTTCCCAACTTTTCTTCATCACTGTTACGACAACTGACATAAAAGGAGGCGCCAGAACCCCCAGTTTCTGCCTTTTTCCAACTGCATCTGCGCCTTTCCCGCGAGCCATCCATGCCACCCAGCTTCACAGTGGACGTGTCATCCAACCGCTCTTGCCCGTCTAGTTGGAGGCAGGGATTGGACCGCTGCTGTTGGGAAGCCCCATCAATCTGCTGCCGCTAGAAAGCTTCAGTTTTGCAGGGCAAGCAAACAAGGAAGCTAGCTAGTCCATTTGTCTCGTGGAGCTCGCCAACCAGACCAGTGTAGGGGAACCTCACAGCAGAGCAACAACT
Organism: Saraca asoca; assembly: GCA_026873985.1. NCBI lineage: Eukaryota > Viridiplantae > Streptophyta > Magnoliopsida > Fabales > Fabaceae > Saraca > Saraca asoca. The sequence goes on from JANHAO010001676.1 coordinate 26,479, forward strand.
TGACACTGCCTTGACTTGCTGTTGAGTGTCGTTGCCGGAGTCCAGCTCATGTGGGAGAGTCACGGCGTAGCTTCCTGTTGCCGTGGAAGCTGCGGTACTGTGGTCGGAGAGGATGCAATGGATGCTGACACTTTTCATGTCTTGAATCTCCCATTGTGGATGCTCCCCTTGGAGTTTGGCTCTGTCCTATCTGTGTTGGGAAGAAGATAGAATCGGGTGTATATTCGATGTCATAGGGAGTAGAATCAATATGGGATGTCAGAGAAGTAGTGGTCTCAAATGTTGATGGGGTGACGGCTGTGAAGCAATTTTTTTTTTATGTGAAGTGCTGGGCGAACACAGGAATCTGGGTTAGTGGGGCTGACTCGAATTCAAAATAAGAAAATTTATAATTTAGTTCTAATTTTTTTATTTTTTTTCATTAAGATTCAGTTTTAAAGACTTTTTTTAATTTAGTCCTTATCGAATTTTTAATTTAATCCTTCTATCAAAATTTTTTTTTTAATATTATAATATTTTTTAAAAAAAATTTGAATGGAAGCTTGAGCTCTCATTGGGCCCACGTTAGATCCGCCCCTAGTGAAGTGTAAAGGCCTTGCCCATGTTCACAATCATTGGCTACCAAAAAGCCAGTTAGTTACTGAAGCTTCATTGCTGTGTGTGAAATTTAGTTTTAAAAAAAAAAGACTAGGTCCAAAGGTGGAAGCTAAAATGGACTTCACCTCATTGTCTGTTGTAGAAAAAAGCATTAATCACTGCTAAGTAGCATGATGATCATGGGAGTCTCCATGATGTTGATTATTTTAACTGTCGTCATGAATGGCTTGTGAAATGGCATGATCTTCGTTATGACAGGGCTACATGGGAGTTGGATAATGCTGCATTTCTCTCTTCATATGAAAGTTAGAGCCCAATCAGAGACTATGAAGATCGTCACAAGAGGGCAAAGAGAGTTTCTCTGTTCTCCAAGGCAGATAAGAAACTAGACAGGGGAAGTTCTGCTTGCAAATTATCTCAGATGCCCGGTGTTCAAGATTTGGTAACAACAATTTAGGTGTAGTCAACAAACTACATGAGCATTGGCACAACGGTCAAAATGCTATTTTAATTGATGACCATGATAGATTCGTGGAAGTGATTGCATTTATCCTATCATTACAGCATGATGCTTTTTACATTTCGTCATTGTCTCAAGTTCTATTGCTCTCCATTTATGGGAGGAGAAATGTGTGCTGAAGGTAAGTGAATTGTTTACTCACTCAGGTATTTATATGTGTGTTGTGTCTTAGCTGTGCTGTGATATATGAATGGCTACGGTTGTGTTGGATTGAAAGTATAGGCTGATTGTGGTTTTGTATATTATGGGTGCTGGGTGGGAAGTGGTAGGCAGAGTATGAGAAAAAAAAAACTTTAATGGCCTATAGAAATAGTTTGTTTTGAAGGTGGAAAACAAAATTAATATATAATATAGTTGAGTACTTAAAAGACTTGCAAATGGATAGATTGGAACTGTTGGGCTTGTATGTGCCTATACCACAAACTTTGATAGACTAGAGTATACTTGAATAAAAGAATGTAAAGTATTAGGATAGAAATTTTTGTGGAACCATTCGCTATGAAGTTTATTGGAAAAAAAAAAGGGAGGGGTTTGATTTGCACAGCAGTATGCAAGGTAAGTAAATAGCTTACCTTTGAAAAATAAAAATGAGGTGATTAGTTGATGTTAATAGAATATAAACTAGGAATTATAAATGCCAAAACTTTGGATTCTTTTGAACAAAGAAATAAGAGGTACTAGCATGAAGTAGAGGATTAGGGGATAATATGTGAATATGGCTAGGAGTGATTATATGGTGGCAATTAAAAGTTGAAAAAAAAAATTCTCACTCCCTTTACCACTTAAATAGGAATTATAGAAATTGTACTAGAATATATATCGATAAGTAAGAATAAGAATATATGCGGGATGCGCTTGTACATGGGTGGGTTGCTATATGTGAGGTGATTGGTAAGTAAGAGAAGTGATAATGGTATGATAGGTATATAAATGTTTCTGTTGAAATAATACTTCTCGATTATAGAAATTTGAAAGGTGGTGACATGTTTAAGGAAAATTTGACCATGAGTATATTAGAAGTTTACATTTTAATTTATAATGCTGATTTGTAAAGGTAGATGAAAGAATAAGATGTAAATGTGTCTTATAAATTGATTGAAAGTGGGAAGTGATCAAATGTTAAATTAGAATTGATACTAGACTTTGGAAATGTATATGATTGAGGAATAAGACTAGTTGGATATTGAACTTTCTTTAAATGGATTTGTTATACACTAGAAAAGAGAGATGAAAGGAGTGTATATGTTATATGACTTGAATTTGCATAATGAGTGGCAATGTCCATTTGAACATGTATGAATGAATGAAGTTATGCACATGAGTGTTTGAATGTCTTTAGGTATATGAAATTGTATGTGATTTGATTGATTAGTAAATGGATTAGTATTATTGTTTGAAGTGTGTGTTTTGATGAGTTATGTGTGAATTGAAAATTCGATTCATAGAGCAAGTTCTTTAAGGAACTTAAAAAAAGTATTTTCTTTAAAAATATATATTGATATTGACATGGCCATGAAATCTATTGAAGAGATAACAGGAAGAATATCTGTTAGAAGAATAAGGTGATTGGAGCTCTAATGCTGATTTATAACCTAAATGGTAAGTTGCCTAAAGAAACTTGCCCATATATCCACCTTTCAGTTCATTTGTATGTCTTCAATTGATTGAATTAAAAGTGTTTGACTTGAATACTTTATGTAAAGAGAATGTGTTGATTTGGTCAAAATGCCTTTGTCAATGAGTGACAGTAAGTCATACTTATTGATTGATTGTGATTACGAAAGTGATAGTTTTCCCAGATACTTAAACCTTAAATTGATGTGTTTGAAAACTACCAATATGGTGGTTCTTCATATTGATTGCATTAAATTGTAAATTGTTGTATTTTATTAAAGTTGTATGTGAGCCCTGAGATATAAATAGTATTTAGAGTAAGCGATTTACTTATTGGGTTTTATTGAAACTTATTATGTTTTCTTGGAAAAAAAAATTAGTTTTAGGGTTACTAGATATTGTGAAGATTTTAGGACGAGAATTGAAAACATGAAACTGGGATATTCAATTCATAGTTGTATTGTCTGCATACACATGTGTAAAGTCGATTTTGAACTATTGAAATTATTTTTATGTTTAGTAAATATGTATAAACCTTTGAACTATTTTTACAGGCTATTGAAAGGGCATTTAACACTTGAAAACATCAGAAAAATAGAAGAGATTCTGTCGAAGTTTTGGTAAAATCTTTAGTGAAACTAAGTTTTTAAATATTTTGAACGGATTTTCAGTTATCATCTTTCTTTAAGTAATGAGAATTATGTATTGTCAAAATGTGTCAGGCTTGTAAGTTGTCATCATTGGATGTTTTTCTACACCGATCGCTCCTTAAATTAGGGCGTGATAGAATTTAAATTGAATGATGTTAGTCATATTTATTTTAATTCACTTAACCTCACTCAACATACATTTGTAAAAATTTGATTTAAACTAGCTTTACTGGTTCAGATTCTTTCAAGCGTGTAATGAGTATGATGAAATGAATCAAAATGATTATCACTGATATTACACATTAAAACAAGAGTTCAAATTTAAGTATCTTACCCTATGAAAGCTGTTTCCTCCATTATCACCATGCTTTACAAACAATAAAGATTGTCCATTTTAATCATACTCAATTTAAATGGAGCAAATGGCATATGATACCTTTGTTAAATTAAATTTGATCCCTGAGAACACTCCATCATCCTAAGCTACAAATATGGACATATTAAAGCCTGGCTTTGGGTCTCCCAGTAGCTCTATTACAACCCATGCTACAAATCCTGGTACTCCCACAACCTCATCACACATCCATCTTGTCAATATCATTATTCATATTTCATATATAATATTCCCACCTATATTGCTTCAATATATAAATAAATAAATAAATAATAAACCCACCCAAAACACTTAGATAATCTGATAATGCTAAACTACTATTAGGATCAAGTTTTTTTTTAGGAACTAGGAAGGCAACACACAATATCCAGCTACTAGAGAAGCTGGATTTAGAACTACATCTCTTCCTTGTAATTATTATCCTTTGAATGAACAAAAGGGTGGCAACTTGCAAGCAAATGGAACCAAATGAGTAAAACAAAGAAAGTGGGTGTTTGACTGACTCACATCATTAGGTGTCTTCAAAAATGGCATATAACTTATCAATAAACCTTAAAACTACCAAGCCATGACAAAGTGTAAGCTCGCTAATTCTAAGAGTATGATCTTCAAATGATTGAATCGATCCTTTCTAGCCCCTTGATTTTAGAATTCCTAGTAGGTGAAGAATAATATGGTATACATTCCATAAAAAGTGTTCCAAATAGAAAACCTATAGCAAAGCATGGGGTAACAACAAAAGTAAGAACAAAACAATTGAGCACAGTAGAAATAAGGATTTATAACCAAACAACATTGACAACAAAAGACTCTTTAAATTACAATACCTCTAAAATAGGAATTTTGAACTCTAGTCCTTCATTGATCTAATGATACTTTAAACATTCATCTTCATATCTGTGATGAAATGAAAAAAATATAATAAGAGATCCTATAGAATAAAGGATCAACTATGGTAACAAGATTTAGGAGAATGGTAGTATACTGACCACATGTATTATCCAAACTCCTTTCCAATTATCACAAGCCTGCAATTATAGAGTGCAGCAAAGGAGGAGAAATTATAGTGTTAAAAAGTAATAAAAAAGAGGAGAAATTATAATGTCAAAGAGTACCAAAACATTAAAGGATAAAAAAAATTAGAATGGAAGCATGGGACACCTAGCTTTAGCTTAGGAATCCCAATACATCACTTGAAAATCCCACAAACATCTTTCAATTATGATGGAAGAATCAAATCAACCACCCCACAAGCACAACAACAAAGGCTCAACCACAGAAACACTAAACATAAAAATCTCATAGCATTAAAGCAAAAACACTACCTTCGAAAGGGTACATACAAGAAAATAGAGAAAAGAGAAGAAATTATAAGGTCAAAGAGTAACATAACATTGAACTTAAAGAATAGAAAAAAAAAATGGAAATTTGAAGCTTGGGACACCCAACTTGGAAATCCAAATACATCACTCGGAGATCCCATAAACATTTTTCAATTGGGATGGAAGAACAAAATCAACCACCATAAAATCACAATAAATAAAGCTCAAGCACCAAAATCAAAAACAAAAATATTAAACATAACTGTCTCTACACATCAAAGCAAAAGTACTACCTTTGAAAGGGTGGCTGCAAGAAAACACAAAAAAAAGAAGAATAAGTACCATACTTAAACACTTACCATCATCATATAACAATGTCATTGTTGGGTTTCCATGACCTTAGGGGGCAGCCATGGGGCTGTAAATTTCAAAAATTTCTTCTCCCCTTAGGCTAAGGAAACTTCCC
>JANHAO010001677.1:0-31830 GCA_026873985.1 Saraca asoca
TCAAGTTTGATACTAGTGTATACTAATCTCCAATGAGATAAGGGCAAGATCCATTCTCTTTCTGCATTCTTTAACCATTTTAATTAGGACTGACATTCTCCAAATAGAATGCATTGGAGTGAAATATTTATTTTGTTATTATCAAGGAATAAGTTATGTGAGACTATTTTATCTATATGAATCTAGATCATAACTAATCGATTATACAAATTCGTGATTTTTATTCATTCACACAAGACTCTATCTCAAACTAGCTATTTACTTCCTATCACAATGTTTGAAAAGTTAATTCATAATATTGTAATGTGTCAACTTAAAGATCTTAAGTGATATTGTCATGAAGAAGAGTAAATATGCATCGTAGTATTTTCCTTAACCAAGATTTTTGTCCAATTGGGTTCTTCTTGGTAAAGTTTTTAAAGGGGTAGTATCCTATTACGTATTACAAAGAATATTCTTTACAAAAATGGACATCCAATGTAGAGTGTTATATATATATATATATATATTATCTAACATATCTCTTCATCAATTCATTGTCAACTAAAACTTTTGAGCAACTAACATACAAGATTGTCCTACATCATTTTAAAGATCTTTGTCGACATGAGGGGGAGGAATAAACATGCACTACACTCCTTGTTAGCCCTAAGGCCCTTTTTAATGATGGCAAATGGCAAAAGGTGAATATATATGTTCGAATAGTAATGTGTGTCCTTTTGCTATATCATATTCAATGTACTTAATGCTATATCATTTACAAGTTTTAATAGGAATGCTATGCTATGGTTAATGAATATGTATGATAAGATTATAATGCATGCTACTGTGCTAATTTATTTTAGTTATATATTTGAATCATGCATTATGGTAAATCATATTGGACTAACTATATTGTTATGTCCCAAAACTCTATTAAGTAGCCTTTACCATATTATTATGCACTATTCACATTTCTCTTAATAAATTATCTTAGTTTTCAATTATTGAAAGGGTTATTTGATTTATTTTGTGATAAGATGAAAATTTCTCTCTAAGTCTTATTAAGTGGATTTCAAAAGTAAGTGATAGTGCTTTTGGAATGTTTCATTATTTTTAAGATTTATTCAATGACATGAAAATAAATGAGAGGTTTACAAAAGAAAATTTGTTTTGAAAAGTAAATTATTCCTTATTGATAGTTGTTCACTTGTTCTATATTAAATACTATATATATGATGACAAGATTTGTAACTTGAGTTATATCAAGTATATTTTAGTTTTAATGAGTTAGAAAGAAATGATATATGTTCATTGTATTTTATTTGGATAAACGGAGATTTAATTAAAGGTATGTCCAAATGTTTTTTACTTATTAAGTATTTATCGTTATTATAAATATTTAAAATTTCCTACTTCAAATAAAATCAAAGGTGCTTTGGAGTAAACTATGTCTTTACTTAGTGCTATATTGGCTTTAAATTAAAATATACATATATATACAAATCTATAGGGCCTGGGTTGTCTTTTTCTTTATTTTCCTCCTTCTCTTCCCTAAAACCCCATTCAAGCTGCTTACCTTTCTCTTTTGCATAATAACAACAATAGTAGCAAATTTGTAGGACTTTCAGTGTAGACCACCGTCACTTAACTGGTCTTTCACTGTTGTGCTATTGTGGAGTTCCATCTACAGTTTGGGGAGGCTGAGCACCTCAAGGCAACAAGGAAACTAGCTACCACCTTGTTTTGGACAACATCAGTTAGGCCATGGCTGTGACTTTGGAGCTTCTTGCTCTTTTATTAGAAGTGGCTAAATGTATTTACATCTCTAATTTCAGCTTTCTTCTTAGTTTTCTTGATAAATTAGAATGATACCCTCTAAACCCTAACTTCCCTTTTATTGAACATAAGAAATTGAAGTGGTTGTTTTCAACTCTTCTTAGTGAATTTGAGGGAAGATTTGAAGTGGTATGGCTTGTTTGTCATTCTTGGAAGAAGGAATTTCTACCCAAAGAATTGTTTTTCCAAGGTGAGTAAATCACTGACTCCCCTTACACTTGTACAATGTTTAGTTCTTTGTGATTTAATATGGGTTGAATTCATATTATCTTCTAATTTGGTTAGTTGAAATGTTATAAGCTAATATGTTTTTGCCAAGAATTTCTTATATTAGGTTGTGTTGATAGTATGGTTGGGTTCATGAACTCATTTGTTTATTAATTCACTTAGGTTTCCTTATTATGTTATTGTAAATGATATATGTTAAGCTAGTGATTGTTTAATTGGATAATTGGATAATTGACTAGTTGGATGCTATTATTGTATTGAATATGTTGATAATTGTATGATTGTGTTTGTGAATTATTTGTTGTGGATCCTTGAAACATTCTTCAAGAAACCTATAAATGCAAATTGAAATCGCATATGGCCATTAATGTGATGAAGAGATAAGGGAAGTTAGTTGTTGGAAAAATAAGGTAACATGAAGACAAAATTAAATGAAAAAGAAATTGAATTGGTAAGTTACTTGAAGAATATCACCTTGGATCCATATCAAAATTGTTTTCAAATGGTATTGTGTGCATAAAAGTGAATTGATTTGAGTTTATTAAATGTTTTTTTTATTTGATTTCAGATGATTCTCTTTGAATTGGTTTACTCTAGTTAGTGTTTCTTTATTTCCTAGTTGTAGATTGGCTAATTGATTGATAAATGTTCATATTCATAAGTCATTGAAGTGATGTATGCGGTGCCATGAAATTATAATTGATTGAGTGTGAATTATGAATTGCAATTGAATGGTATGCAATCAAAGTAGTTGCATGTTACTGAATGTTAGGTAATCAAGGTAGATTTTGTCACCTTTTACTTGTCCTCAAGTAGGAAATGATTGAACTTGTGTATGACATTTTTCCTTGATTTTAAATATTAAATTGTTAGAGTTGTTAATACTCAATTGCTACAGCTTTTGCGTAATAGAATAATTGTTGGTGTGTCAAATCCCAAGTGAAATGATTTATAGGATATCCTTGTACGTGGAAGAATGAAAGAAGTTTGATTGAAATTACAAAGGTAATAATCTCCTTATATGTTTAGTATATGCCTTAAGTTTTATTTGATGTTGATTGAATTTACCAAAAAGGTAGTTTCTTTAGATTATGGTATCAAGCCACTAATGAATATGTTTTCCTAAATTGATAATTAGTTATGAATAAAAGATCATGAGTAGGTTACAACTTAGAAAATTCTTAATGAAACCATTAGGTAGTAGCTTTTGAAAAATTGAGTTTGGCATCCAATAGGTGTAACATAAAAAAAAAAGGTGAATGTAAAATGGTACACTTGATGAAAAGTAGAAATGAGTAAAGGTGATAATATGAAAACTTGGAGATAGAAATTTATAATTAAGAAAGTGGCTTAATTATTGGCAAATTTTAGCTTATGTGAAGAGTTTAAGTATTAAAATAACATTTGAAAACAACTAGTATGACTTAATTAAATAGGACTATGTGTGAAACTTGTAAGTAAGTAACTCATTCTCTCATAGGTGTTTTATGAGTAACTTGTCATGTAAAAATATGAATTAAGATTCTTTTGGTGCTAGTATCTAGTTTAGCTAAGCTATTATGGTATAGAGTCATAGTTAGTTTTCCTTCACTTTACATAAATATTTAAGCAAAGCAAGAAACATTTGATGAGATGATAAATGAGAGAACAAGTGGGAAGGTTCTTAAAAGCATGACCACTATGTTAAGTTCATTATTTAAAAAAGGTAAACTCTATACATGGACTATTTAAATGTATATCTATTATAATTAAACTAAGCATTACTATCTTTTAATAAGATTGTATATTGTAAATTGTGATATTGGTACAATTGTATATTAATAATAGACAGTATATAGGGTAAGTGATATACTTACTCGATTTCATGAAAATTCACTATGTTTTCCTTGCAAAAATGTTTTAGGTTATAGATCTATTTGCTAATTTAAAGACCACTTGGGCTTAGAAGTATGACACAATGCTTGGAGGAACAGTTAGCAGTAAATGGTCTCATATATACATACATTGAGTCATTGTATTTTTAACATTGTAATGTTGTCAAAAATTAAGATTTGTATGAAAATTTTTGATATTGAGAAATACGTTATATAGATGGAATTCTATTAAAATTTGTTAAAAACCTTTTTGTTAGTTAATCAGAACTATTAGCATTTTGAACAAAAAAAAATTGCTAGTGTTCTCTTTGAGGTTTAACATATAATATGCATAGAAAAAGTAAGTGTAAGGCTTATAGGTGGATGTCATTAGGTGTCACTTACGACGGTTGTGTTCCAAAATTTGGAGTGTGACATATATGGATTGTAAATTTTATATTTATTTTATAGGATTGTCCAAAGAAGAGGGAGTGAGCATTAGAATCAAACTTTGGTAATTCTTATCTTGCTCATCTCTAGAAGAAATTTAAGAAAGAAGAGTTATTCCAAGTTTTGAAGACTTAAAAGATTGAAACTTTAGATGCTTGGATGTTTCGAGAACTGCCTTAGGTCTTTATTGGGTATAATCTTCTCTTTCAGGTTCAAACTTTTTTCTTAAATAGAATTTTTTATGATTTAGAGTTGAATCTGGTTTTACAAATTCTTAGCTTGCTCTATCATATTTTCTTTGTTAGCCTTGGTTTCAGTTGATGAAATTCTTGTTTAGGTCTTGCTTTAGATAAAATGTAAAGGTATTGAATCATTTTAATTTAGCTCAGTTTTTTAAAGTTGGCCTCAAGATTTTGCTCAAAAACTTTTGAAATATTTTCACCAAAAACATTCCAACTTTTTCTTAAATGTTTTATCATATTTATTTAATTTGGAACCATGTTTTTGGATTGGTTTATGAAGTTTAAAATGGAGTAAATTGGTTTTGAAATAATTCAATAAAATTATTCCATATTCTCTAGGCCTTGCAATTTGACTCAATATTTTTTAACTGTTTTGTGATCATGCTCATGAGAAAAGGACAAGTATACTTGCCTTGCAATTTGAATCAAGATTTGAACTAATTTTGTGTGGTTTGAATCGACCCTTCAAAACTCTATTTTTATGGTTCTAATCACATGTATTCATGGACTTACATAAGGTTTGCCATTTTTAGTGAGCAGAATCGAATTTTGCACTCCAATTTAGCAATTTGAATCAATGCATTCAAAATTGAATCTCATGATTTTACTCGAATTTAATTTTTGAATTTGTGATCATGCTCACGATCATGATCACACGTTCAAATTTTGCACATAATAGCTAGTTATTCATTGTGTGTTTTTATTTGCTATAAATATCTATTTTACACATTTTCTCAGTAGTAAAACCCTAATTCTTAAGAGGTGAACTTCATATGTGCTTCAACTTTTTATCTAGATTCTTTAATATGGCCTACATTTGATTGATTCTATATCTATTGAGCCTTAATTTATATATCCAAACTATAGAGTTCTATAAATTTTTTGTCATATCTTTCAAACACTATTGGGTTCCTAGGAAAGAGTAATTAAGCTCTTTGTTTTCTCTTTTTGAGTGAGTAGTTGAGCTTCTTAGAGGGGATTTTGATTATGGTTGAGTAATTATTGTAAAAGGTTTCTCCTTCTACCTATTTAAACTTCGAAGAATTGATATTTTGGTAGATTTAAGCTTCGTGGAGAGCTTGGAATTGAATGTATGCCTTGAAAATTGTTTTGAATTTTGTACTTCATTGTTTATCTTTTTGCCAGAAGTTGGTTTACTTGAAAGAAGAGTTTTTCATCTATGAATGTGCTCATTAAAGCTTTGCATATGTATAGTTAAATGCGTAGCTTTGCACAAGTGCTTTGATTTGTTATTTCTTGTGTACAAATATCTTCATCAAACTATCTTGGGTTTATTTGAATTAAAACTATCTTATGGCTTTCCAAAATCAAGAAATTATCAAAGAGAACACTAAAAATTCTATAAGTTTTCAAAACACCAAATTCATCCCCTCTTAGGTGTGAGTTGCCATGTCCTATACTCTTTTCCTTTGTTAAGCTTTTTGTCCCACTGGGTTCTTCATTGAAAGTTTTTTAATGAGATAGTTTAACTAATGAAATGTGAATATCCAATGGGAGTGTTATGGATCCATTGAATAATGGATAGTTCACCTTGTCATGAATGCATTGAATGGTTCACCTTGTTATGAATCCATTAAATAATATATAGTTCACCTTGTCCTGAATCCATTGAATGGTCTGCCTTGTTATGAATCCATTGAATAATTGATGGTTCACTTTTTCCTTCTTGTACATTCCCTCATAACCTCCTCTTAATATTCCACTACCATACTTAATGTTATAGCATTTAATTGTGTAATTTTTCTTATAATCCTAAACTTATAAATAGGGCTTATTTGTCCTTGTATATTGTGTGGTAAGAAGTAAAAATAAAGAAAGAATTAAATTATTTTGTTACATTCTCTCTATTATAAGTTTCTTATGTTCTATATCTTTCTCAATTTTATCAACTTTATGATAGTTTCTATAATTTTATTTCAAAATAAATAAATACTCTTACAATTAAAACATTCAACTTGTTATTCAGTGTATAGCTAGAGTGTCAATTCGGGCTCATGTGTTAGGATTGTGTCATGTCAAAAGACAATAATAACCTGAATAAGCTCAACCCCAAACCTGAGCTGAATAATAATCATGTCATATTGTGCCAACTAGTCTAACCTATTTAATAACTTCAACTAATAAAATTTATAGGATTGTCTCATATATGAAATTTAATTACTTATTGTATTTACTAAAAGTATTTTAATCATTAATTAGATACATTATAGAGTTTTATTGTTATCTTATTAAAAATATTTTTTATTATATATGATTACTTATAATTTAGTTATTAATTATTTCTCAAATAATATTATTTAAATTTTAGTATAAATTGTTAAATGGGTTGCCATGTCAATCTATTTTGTTTTGAACAAACCCTAATCCGATCTATTTATTATTCGTATTAAATGAATTGACTTATTTATAATCTAAACCCACATAAGCTCAATCTAAACTTGTATTTGTGTCTTGTATTCATATCAGATTATCATGTCATGTTAAAAATTGTCACATCTAAATATAGCTTTTTATAGAATTTCATATCCAAAAATTGTAGGTTATGTTAGTACATGGAAGAAAATGGTAATTAACTTATTGTGACTATCATGATAAAACAAAATAATAAAATGAATAACAAAACCTTAATTTGGAAGAATTCCATTGGAACACCTACATCTACTATTCCTAACTTGTGAGAAAGATCTCATCAAAATGGAATTCACATGATCAATCTGCCTTAAACATTCATCCTTTGAAGACTTCACAAACCCTTTTGCAGAAGAAGAACCAGAAGTGGAAGCCTTTTCTTGCCCACCATCTTGTATGCTAATGGCAATGCATGACTGACCCATAGACAATGACCTTTTCAACCCCATTTCTCGTGATGGTTTCTTCCCCATTCTTGATGCTATAGAGAATGAGTGTCGTTCATGCAAATCATCACTTTCCGGCTGAGACTTCGAATTACAAGAACTCAAATCAGCATCACCTTGAAGATTAGGCATAACATTCAAGACCGTTTCTTCACAGCGATCGTTTTCCGAAGCCAATGTCTCGGAAACTAGAGGCACTACGGGTAAACGACAAAAAGGGCAATTGGAATGTTCCATGAACCATGTATCAACGCAAGGAATGTGAAAGGCATGCTTACAAGAAGGCAATAACCTAACCAATTCCCCATCCTCCAATTCACCCAAGCAAATAGCACACTCACTATGATCCAATCGAAAAACTTCGACCTTTTGCGTCGAGTAAGAGAGAATTGGGATTTTCTTAAGAATTTCCACATGAACTCCCTTGAACGAGTCTCCATTTGTATCTGAATTTCCATCTTCTGCATCAACAAAACACAGGAGAATGCAGTTGTACATAGTAAATGCTGCTATTACAAGAGCGGAGAAGATCATGCCAGCGAAGGAGATTAGAATCAGAGGGCCCATATAATAAATGGATTCTAGTGATTGTGGCGGTGGGGCTTCTGTGATTGTGGCGTTCATTCTGATCATCTCTTGCTCTTTCTTGCTTGGCCCTTTTGGGTTTGGTAAGTTAGGGAATGGGGATGCGTAGATATTTTGCCATCTTTGGTGGTCGAAATAGTGTTAAGGTTTGTTATTAAAATACATAAGACAAATTCTGCACATGTTGAAATGAAGCTAAGTTTTCGGATTTGGTGTTTAATTTCAGTGGTGATTCCACTAAAGCTGGGTTCAGTTGGGTTTTAGTCTTTGACTTGTTGAGAGATCGAGTCAAGTGGAATGTACATATATCAATTCTAGATTATGAGAAACTCACAAAAGAGAGACAGTGCAAAGAAAACAAACACCCCCCCCCCCCCAACACACACGCGCACACGCACACACAAAACCTGTAGTTCTTGCATAGAAATTTTGGTTGTCAATATTAATATTGGAAAGTGTGGACTATTTTTCTTAGTGACATGTAGAAATTGTTCATAGCAATGAGAATATCAAACAATAAATTTTGTGGTTTTAAAGATAAGAGAATGGTTCACTTTGACATGTAAACTTGGTTGTAATTTTTTACTAAAGAAATTTGATATGGCTATAAACTTACTTTGTTGATATTGATTGGTATATATGCAATTATGCATGTCATTGACAAGGTTAAACTTACTTTCTTGATATTGATTGGTATGTGCATGTTGCAATCGGCCCTACCTAGTATTGGACCTTATCTTTTGAATCTCACGAAAAAAAAAAGGGACAAAGTGGTAGACAAATAAAATCTCACAAAAAAAAAAGGGACAAACTGGTAGACAAAAAAAAAATAAAAGATAAGAAAAACAAAAGATAGACTATGAATATGAAGTAGAGTGTAAATAAGTGAAGTAAAATTTTAATATTTTTAAGTCCATTCATTTAATAAACAAATGAATTGGACTCATTTAATAAACAAACTTGAAATTAATTAGAAGCTTGACTTGTGTTATATGTGAAAATCGGTTCATCCTGGAAGGACACACGAGAAGCCCAAGAGCGACAAAAGGACCGATCGGAAGAACTATCCGGATCGTTACGCCTTCAATCTGTGTCGCAAATGTGACCCCTCGGCTTGAACTCATGCCCGACAGAGCGAGTTCAACATCTCCTTCCTGATATGTGTACGACCACGGACTATGCGACCTGGCTAGCAAAGTGTGACTAGTGACATGGGGCTCGCCAGATAGAAGACCAAGTCATATCCTACCCCCAACAGACAAATGGGGCCCACCTGCAGAAGACAATCTGCAGTAGCTGAAAAAGGAGATTTAGTCTGTATATTTTGTCTTGTACATTAAAAGATGATGTAACATATTTACTGTACATATAATTACTATTGTAACCTCCCTTCCTCTATAAATATGAGGAGGGAGCCTCCTGCAAAAAAGAGAAAAAAAAAAAGAAAAAAAGAGGATCCATGCTGAAACTCTGCAAAAACAAAGACTGAATATTGTCACTTTGTAGAAACGCCATCACAATAACACGCTACCGTAGATGTAGGGTCCAGTGATATCTGGATTTATCCGAATCATGTTAAAATCCTGTGCTCGAACCGGACAAAGGTCAGAGATCCCATCAGAATCCCCTGTTGGCTAGAGTTTGGCTAAATACCAAAATCTGACGTCAACATTTTGGCATCGTCTATTGGGATCTCACCCATTCTAGTTCGTTTCTTGCCGCAATGGCGAAGGGAAGAGCTACCAGAGCTTTGAATGCACAGCCCAATCTGCCAGAGGGTCATGTCTCGACAATGGATTCTTCCACTACCCCTGTCATCGGTGCAAACACTGGTGTCCCTCTAGTCGACTTAGTAAAACCAGCCACTACCGCCAATGGTTCTGACAGAGTGCAAACCTGGCTTCAACGCTAGGAGAAACTTGAACACATGATGGGAGAACTAACTAAAGCATTCACGTTGTTAGCACAAGGTGTGCAGAGACAGGCTGAAGCTTCAACACTCGTGAATGTTCTCCAACAGCAGCAAAGTCGACATCTAGGCAATCCAAATTGAGGCAACTCTCTAACTCAATGCTTGCGAGAACAGACCCCAGGTTGCAACCCTTGTGACAATGGGGACCAAAGGATCCAGTAATCATCCAGTCAGCACTCTGGGGCACGAGACCCATTAGTTGGAGAACTATATCAGAAAATAACTTAGTTGGAGGAACGTGTTTGGACTCTGAATGATCGAGCTCGCTATGAGGAATAGTCACCACTCTCGGAGGAAATCGAGGCTCAAGCTCTCCCTCTCAAGCTTAAGGTCCCTACGATCTCATTGTAAAATGGGGATTCCAATCCTTATGGTCATCTGGACACATTCAATGTTCAGATGGACTTGCAAACAACAGACCCATTGGTCAAGTGTCGAGTGTTCCTGTCCACATTGGGAGGTGTACCTCAAGCTTGGTTTAAGAGCCTCCCAGCTCGCTCAATTGGTAGTTGGGAGAACTGCCAACAGAAATTCATTAGCCAGTATCGAGCGCTGAAGAGACAACTTGTGCCCCCTACCACCTCGCTATGATCTTTCAGCGTAAACACGAGTCACTAATGGACTATTTTGCCAGATTCAGACTCGAAGTAAATTTGGTGGAAAATCCATCTGAAGAAACCATGCTGGCCACCATCTCCGTGGGACTTCGCAAAGATGGGAAGTTGTACAAGAGTCTGTACAAATCCCCAGTGAGGGACCTCATTGAGTTCTATGAGCGGGCTACTAAGCAAATCAAGTGGGATGAGACCTTTGGCTTGGGAAGGTCTAACAAGAAGGATGAATAGGCTGGCTCCTCTCACAGTAAGAAGAAGAGCGGTATAGATTAGGGCAATCACTCTGCTGAGCGGACAACAAAGAAGTCCAAAGAGCCCAAGGGTGAGCAACCTCAGCACTCAGACTATTACGAGCAGTATAGCATCCTATCGGACTCCCAAGATAAAATTTACTTGGCGGAGATGGATAGGGAAAATTTTGAAAGGCCCAGACCTTTGAAGACCCCATTCAGGCAAAGGAACAGAGATGAGTTCTGTGCCTATCAAAATGAGGCCTGTCATGAACTTTGAATTATTTGGCCCTCAAAGACGCAATTGAGGACCTAATCAAAAGGGGTTGTCTAAGGGAGTACGTGGTATAGTCCGATGTAAATATGATTACTTTGTTTTGTTGAAAGCTATTTGCTGATTGGCTTGATGTCATTTACTCTCTTCCCTCTTGCTTTGAACCATCTGCAATATCTGCCACTTTCATATGGCCAATTTTCGTAAACCTTATGAAGAATTTATGCCAACTGTGACCTCTGGTCCAGTTGAGGCCCCTCAGAGCTCATTCTGGAGAGGAATTAATGGATACTTTGCCAGTGCAGCTGCATGCTCACTAAGGTGCAGAGGCACTAAAAAACACTCACTTTGCTAGCACAATTGCGTGCTCGCTGAGGTGCGAAGGCACTAAAAAACACTCACTTTGCCAGTGTAGCTATGTGCTCACTAAGGTGCGGAGGCACTAAAAAACACTTGCTTTGCTAGTGTAGTTGTGTGCTCGCTAAGGTGCGGAGGCACTAAAAAACACTCAACACTCACTTTGCTAGCGCAGCTATGTGCTCGCTGAGGTGCAGAGGCACTAAAAAACACTCACTTTGCTAGCGCAGCTATGTGCTCACTGAGGTGCGAAGGCACTAAAAAATACTCACTTTGCCAGTGCAACTGCGTGCCCGCTGAGGTGTGGAGGCACTAAAAAATACTCACTTTGCTAGCGCAGCTGCGTGCTCATTGAGGTGCGGTGGCATTAAAAAACACTCACTTTGCCAGCACAATTGTGTGCTCGTTGAGGTGCTAAGGCACTAAAAAACACTCATTTTGCTAGCACAACTACATGCTCGCTGAGGTGTAGAGGCACTAAAAAACACTCGCTTTGCCAGTGCAACTACATGCTCGCTAAGGTGCGAAGGCACTAAAAAACACTCACTTAACTAGTACAGCTGCGTGCTCACTGAGGTGCAGAGGTACCAAAAAACACTCGCTTAACCAGCACAACTGCATGCTCGCTGAGGAGTGGAGATGCTCAAAATAAACTTGCTATTACCAGCGTAGCTACATGCTTGCTGAGGTGTGGAGGCACTCTTAAACACTCAACACTAGCATAGCTTCATGCCTGCTGAAGCATAGGGAATTGATGAATTGATTATTTGCCTAAGGTAACAAAATCATTTTATTTCACAGCTTGCGTGCAACCAACCATTCGCAGCTCTCATGCGATTTTCTATTTAGGAACAATACGACTACAGATTCAGCAAGCACTTATGTACACGGGGTGTTTTGTCTGAAAATGTCTAGCCTATTGGTTATCTATGTGAATCAACAAAAAAGCTCATACATGTAGAAAAATGATAGTATTTCAGGATCATAAAAAAGATCTTATTCATTAAAAAACCTTAACGAGGCAGAATTACATCAGAAAGCTCTGAATAGAAGCCAATTGAAATACAAAGGGACAAACCCTTACCGACTAAAGCCTCCGAACTATTTTGAGTCCCCAAAAATTCTCTTACTGGAGATTTCTTGAATGACGAACTCCTTTTCAACGGCCCTCGCCGATGGAGAGGGAATGAGCATTATTGCTCCTTATTTTTCTGGCCTCCAGCTCTTGCTCTGATTCACAAAGGGGATAACTCATGAAGCGTCAGGAACTTGGCTGGCCGAACAATCACCTCATGATGGAGCCAAGAGGATGCAATCTGAGATCCATATGAGTTCCCTCCGTGTTATCAGAGAAGACAAGTCTTCTGAGTTTTCTATGCAGCAGACCATACACACCTCTACAGAAGGCCAGAACGTCGAAAATGATGGTGGTTTGTTAGGAAACTCTATGGTTTGCTCAATGCAGTGACAAAAGGGATTGCTTTTTCCTTATATAGAGCTAAGGCTGGCTCCATCGAAGGATCCAAATTTATTCCCCTAACAGTCATCATTTATGGCCTCGAAAAAGGCTAAGTTTGACTCAGTAATAACTGTCAGATGCATGCCATAAGAAACATGGCCTAGAGCAGATGAAATGATAGTCTCGAGAGAAGACTTTGACTGACCAAAAATCGAAAAGTCATAACTCCTAGCCCGTAGCGTGAGCTAAGAGTTAGGGGGCTTATGTTATATGTGAAAATCGATTCATTCTGGAAGGACACGTGACAAGCCCAAGAGCGACAAAAGGATCGATCGAAAAAGTTGTCTGGATCGCTATGCCTTCAATCTGCATCACAAATGTGACCCCTCGGCTCAAACTCATGTCCGACAGAGCGAGTTCGACATCTCCTTCCTAATATATGTACGACCCCGAACTATACGACCTGGCTAGCAAAGTGCGACTAGCGACATGGGGCTCGCCAGATAGAAGACCAAGTCATACCCTACCCTAACGAACAAATGGAGCCTACCTGTAGAAGACAATCTGTAATAGCTAAAAAAGGAGATTTAGTCTGTATATTCTATCTTGTACATTAAAAGATTATGTAACATATTTACTACACATGTAATTACTATTGTAACCTCTCTTTCTCTATAAATATGAGGAGGAAGCCTCCTGTAAAAAGAGAAAAAAAAAAGAAAAAAAGAGGATCCATGCTGAAACTCTGCAAAAATAGAGACTAAATATTGTAACTTTGTAGAAACACCATCACAATAGCACGCTACCATGGACGTAGGGTTCAGTGATATCCGAATTTGGCCGAATCACGTTAAAATCTCGTGTCTCTTTATTGCTCCTCCCTTCACCTTTGTTTATTTCACTATCTTGTTGTGCTCGAACCGGATAAAGGTCAGAGATCCTGTAAGAATCCCCGTTGGTCGGAGTTTGGCTAAATACTAAAATCTGACGTCAACAACTTGTATAATAAATGAATAATATTGATCTCAAGTCATTTATTTCATTTAAATCATTTTTTCAAAAAAAAATTAATGTAATCAAAATGTATATAATCTTTATTCATAACCATGTAAAAAAATTCATATATTCACTCTTTTATTATTCACATTATAAAATTCTATCTAAAAGTTAGTTATTATTTTATTTTTAGATTTTCCACACTATTAAAATTGTGTAAATAGTAAAGTCATTTAGTAAGTCATTCTATTCAAAAGAAAGTAGATATTATACATTTAAGAGAGATCACCTAATACAAAAACAAGAATAATAATTCTAACTACAATATGATGTTTAAAAATAATTATATAATATTATATATTTTTATACCAATATGATATTATATATTGAAACTCTTCAAGTGGAGCAAATCAACGAAGTGGGATCATGCACAATGGCAAGATGATCTATATAGGGAACAAGGTCAACAATGTATGATCAAAGTGGTCTGCCAAGCATACTCAACACTCAAGTTAGTTCTAGAAGCAGAGCTTCAATATCAATAGTGAGAATGAATGTAATAAAAGGGTACCTATGATTTATATTATCATTGGTCATGCCATTTGAGGGTTCCAAAATTACAAATACTACCCTATTTACTTTTGTAAAAATACTCCTTTGATTTGGAGATTGGATTCTTGTTGCACAAGGTTTTTCAATGAAGTTTCTTTTGGAAAATAAAGAATGTATTGAAGTTATTGATAGAATTAGAAATTCAATTTCCAATTATTCAAATTGAATAGCAGCAGAATAGTAGAATATCAAAATAATAGAGTGGAGTGATGAAAGGCACAGAAAAATAATTCAAGAATACAAACTTTTAAAGTGATTCAACTTCACCTGATACCGTAGATGAAGTCTACATCCACTGGATCAATCCTCAACTAGATGATCTCTTTTATTACTACAATAGGATTTTAATTGGACTTTTGAATAGATAATTTACAATAAGATTTACATTGGGCTCTTATAAAACCAATAGATACAATAACACTACACCTTCAGCTTAATTGTAATTAACCTTACAATTAATAGAAGATACAAGGAAAATCAACCTCTTCCTTGTATTTCCAACTCCTGATCAACCTTAGAAACTTAAAACAATCAAGAATTTGGTAAAAGAAAACAATACCAGACTTAAGATGAATATCTCAAGTAACTAACTGTGTAATCTTCACAGAATTTGATCTAAGCAATGTGATTTTGAGAGGCAGAGTTAGATCAGATGAAGCACAAGAAATCTCTCTACTTTTTATGCTCAAAGTGATAGAAAACTAATATGAAATCTATGTTGAAATAAGAGTGAGAAGTATTTATAATGGCTATAACCTACATTTGAAAAATAACTAATATTTAGTCCTTGAATCGATTCGTGAATCGAGTAGTAGTTATAACTAGCTAATCGATTTGTGAATCGATTCAGCTTGTGAGAATCATGAAGAAATTCATGACTGAATCGATGCATGAATTGATGTATCCTCTGGTATAAAAAGTTTTTGAATTAATTACCTAATCAATTCAAAATGTTTTCAAATGTTTCAATAAAAATATTTTTAAAAATTTTTCTTCATAAATCAATTTGTAAATTGATTCGATTACATTCTACAAGATTCCTTCTATGAATTGATTCATAAATCGATTTACAAAGTGAAAAGTAATTTTTTATAAAAATTTAACTTATGAGAATGTATTGAAAATATAGTTAGAAAATATTTTTTTTAAAACTCATTTCATTTGATTTATTTCTACCTCAGATTATCTATTTTAGAAAATTAATTGGATCAAAAAATTAATTAGATTACATTTACAATAGATCCTATAAAAATCAATAAATCCTAAGACTAGGTTGGATCTGTTGATGTCTTGAATGTCACTTGATCAACTTTAAGTCTACAAAATAAACAAATACTGAAAGTATATGGTTAGATTATGACATCAAATAAAATTATTTATCACATTAAAACTAAAGAATATATGCTAGCAAGGCTAACAATCTCCCCTGTTAGCCTAGATTAATCTAAGCTATATATTTTCCTTGGTTTTAATGTTGAAAAACAATTTTATCTAACAATATATTTTAGTGTTTTTGATTTGTTGTTTTGCAAGTCCAAAAGATAGTTGATACTTGATTCAAGATTCAAGAGATCCAAGATTAGTTTCTAGGATTTATTTCTTTAATAGGATCTTTTGTAAATAAGTTCAGATAATGTTTGATCCATATGTTTTTTAATTAAACAATGAGGAAGAGAAATTGTTTGAAGAAAACAATTCTTTATAAAATAGTTTTTTACACCTTGAATCGATGTGACATCGATGTATTAAAGAACATATGAAAAAGTTCATATGGTAATCGAAGTCACACCAATGCATGAAGAAAATAGTTTTTAACGAAGGTTTGAAAATATGACCACTTCGATGTGGTAATCGATGCGAAGGCTATTAACAATAGAATTTGCTTTGATTACACATCGATGAGTTAGTGAATAACAAACTATAATTGATGCTACTTCGATGCCACAACTAAAATTTAGTTATTCTATTACATATGGTTATAATAGGTATTCAAGCCTAACTACCATTCCTATATAAATGTTTTCACACAATTTTTCTTCACAATTCAATATGAAAACACTTGAGAAAGAGCTAAATATGATTTTCTCTCTACTTCATCACTTCTTTTGAGAATTCTTCAAGCTGATTGGAATAAAGATTACCTGAGGTTATTATAGTTTGTTTGATATATTCATCTGAAACTCTGGTATTGTAATTTCAATCCTTCCCTTATTCTATTTTGTTTATTTGAGATTTCTAGATGTTAGAAATCTGTATAAGTTTAGAAGAGCCTATGTAAATTCTTCTAGGTTAGCAAGAAAACCTGTTAATTTCTTATATGATTGTTATAAAGACTGGCATTTCAGGAGCCTATCAATCCTGATAGTTTTTGTGTTTAATTCTAGAGGTCTTTCGGTTGAGAAAGATCAAGTGGAATAGACTTGAATTGTGGTTTCAATTCAAGTTGAACCACTTTAATAACTGTCTTCAATTTTCTTCTGCTATTTACATCTTTACTGTTCGTATTGTTAATTTTCAAATTTTATCACTATCACATTTACCAGTTATCAATTTTCTGCACATCTCATCAAAAGAACAGTTAATTTTTTATACTGGTGTATATAATTCTCCATTGAGAAAAGGGCAAGATCCATTTATTTTCACAATTTTAATTTCTTTACTAGGACCATCATCCCCCTTTTTGATGACGATAAATAATTTTAGATAATCATTAGAATATGCATACAATAAAAGTTTTAAATAAGGGTTTACTCCCCTTTATCTAAATCTTATCTACTTTCCTTAAATAAGTCTCATTTCTTCAATTATCTAAAATCTTATCCTTCTCATTATTTAAAATCTCATCCTTCTCCCCCTTTTGGCATATCAAAAAGCAATAGTGCCTCTTCATACAATAGGGATAAAGGGATTAAAATATAGTTTGTAACTCAATTATTATATTAATCTCATTAATCTCCCCTTGAAATAGTAATTTTAGTTAATTTTAGACTTAATGCATGAATCATTTTATTTTTCCATTTACCAAGTCTTGAATTGATTTTAAAATTGATTCAGAGAGTTTGAATTATAGTTTTAGAAATTTTGGAACAATGACTAAAAGTTTGAAAATTTTGATTAATCAATTGATGAATTGATTTGATGTGGATCAAATCGATTGATGAATCAATTTGGATATGACTGAATCGATTCTGAAATCGATTTGTTCAATGTGATAAAAATTTTCAAAAGTTTAAATTCTTCTTGAAGGATTGAAAATTGGTCTAAATTAGTTTATGAATCGATTGAAAGTGCAAAAATTTGGAGTTGTGAATCAATTCAAAAACTCTTAGAAAACTTGGAAAAATTTGAATCAATTCAAGATTTGATTCAGAAAGTCTTGAAATCACTTTTCTTGTAATTTTATTCCAAACTCTTGACTTATGGTATATTCATCAACATTAAACATCTTAACATGTTTTTTTATCTCAAATTTCATATTTTGTACCTACAAAACAAGCTTAGAAAACTCTGATGCCTAAGTTAGAATTTGCAAGATACAAATCAAATAAGCATAATCAATTAGAAAGCCTATCAACAAAAAATATAGCAGGTTAGTCATTTTAGATCATTTTCTAAGGGGTCTAACATCCCTAATTCTCTTCGAATGAACACAAACCATTTTTCATCCAAAGGTTTTGTGAAAATATCAGCTAGTTGAAATTCAATTTACACAAATTCAATAGAGATGTCACCTCTTTGAACATGATCCGTAATAAAATGATGTCTAATTTGAATGTATTTTATTTTAGAATGCATGATAGGATTCTTTGTTAGGATAATAGTACTAGTTTTGTCACATAATATAGGAACTTTATAAAATTTCAAACCATAGTCTAATAGTTGTTGCTTCATCCATAGGATTTAAGCACAACAACTCCCAACTGCTATGTATTCTACTTTAGTAGTTGATAGTGCAACATTGTTTTACTTTCTACAGGACCAAGAGACTAGAAAGTGACCAATGAATTGGAATGCTCCACTAGTGCTCTTTCTATCAGTCCTACTGCCTGCATAGTTTGCATCTACATAACTTATAAGACTACAAGAATTAGATTTAGGATACCATAAGCCTAGATGTCTTGTCCCTAAGAGATATCAAAAAATCCTTGTCATAGCTAAAAAATGTGATTTTTTTGCTGTGTTTGATATCTAGCACAAAGACAAACACTAAGCATGATATTAGGTCTACTTATAGCCAAATAGAGCAGGCTTCCTATCATACCTCTAAATAAAGTAGGGTCAACAGATTTAACTTTTAGATTTGAATCTAGTTTAAGAGTTGGACTCATAGGAGTTCCAATAGATTTACAGCCATCAAACTTGAATCTCTTAAGCAAATCCATTGTGTACTTTGTTTCACTTAGGAATGTTCCATTTGTACATTGCTTAATTTGTAGTCCTAGAAAGAATGTTAACTCTCCTATCATAAACATTTCAAACTCAATCTGCATTAACTTTGAAAATTCTCCACACAAGGAATTATTAGTAGAGCTAAAGATAATGTCATTAACATACACTTGAACAAGTAGAATATCTTTTCCTTTATCTTTTATGAAAAGTGTTGTGTCAACTTTACCTCTTCTAAAGCCTTTTTCAATCAAAAACTTACTTAATCTGTTATACTAAGCTCAAGGAGCCTGTTTAAGACCATATAAGGCTTTTTGAAGCTTGTAAACATATACTGGATAAAGGTGATCCTCAAAACTAGGAGGTTGTTAAACATACACCTTTTCCAATATGTAACCATTTAAAAAAGCACTTTTCACATTCATTTGATAAAGTTTAAAATTTCTTGAATAAGAGTATGCCAATAACATCCTTGTGGCTTCTAATCTAGCTACTGGAGCAAAGGTTTCATCATAATCGATGCCTTCCTCTTAATTATAACCTTTTGCAACTAAATAAGCTTTATTTCTAATGATCATTCCATTTTCATTTAGTTTGTTCCTAAAAACCCAGTGTCTTCCTATAATAGAATGATTATCTAGTTTTGGCATAAAAGTCCAAACTTAATTTCTTCTAAACTAATTTAACTTTTCATGCATTACCAAAACCTAATTTTCATCTATTAAGGCTTCATTAATATTTTTACATTCAAACTAAGACACAAATGCGGAGTGATTGCAAAAATTCTTTAAATTGCTATGTGTTACCCATTGTGATGTTTCTCTAATGATTTAATCCCATAGATGGCTTTGCATGAACTTCCATTATTTTGGTGTGCAAGGTTCTGATATGTCCAATTCAGTAGTGTCATCCTCTTTCTATTCTACATTCATTTTCTCTAATTGATCTCTTTGCTAATTTATATTTAAGTCAAAGAATAGTGGATTTTCCTACTCATTCTCTTCCTTTATAGGTCTGTCAACACTTAAGGTAGATTCATCAAAGACAATATGTACAAATTCTTCAATCTTCAAAGTCCTTTTGTTAAATATACAAACGGCTTTACTAGATGAAGAATATCCAATGAAAATTCCTTCATCAAATTTATCTAAGTTATCTTTGCCATTATTGTGAACAAAGCACTTACAACCAAAAAAAATGAATGTGTGATATGTTAAGCTTCCTTCCATAATAGAGTTCGTAGGAGGTTTTGTTTAAAATAGGTTTGATTAGAACTCTATTCAATACATAGCATGCTACATTTACTGCATCAACCTAAAAGGATTTTGGAAGGGGACTTTCTATTAATAAGATTCTAGCCATCTCTTTTGAGCATCTATTTTTTCTCTCAACAACACCATTTTGTTGAGGGCTTCTAGGTGCTGAGAAGCTATGGTTTATACCATTTGCCTCATAGAAACTAGTAAAGTCCCTATTTTCAAACTCCTCTCCATGCTCACTTATGATATTTAAAATGGAATACCCTTTTTGGTTTTGAATCACATTTTCCAACCTTTTAAATGCTTCAAATGTGTCACTTTTGTGGGATAAAAATAGGGTCCATGTAAACCTTGAATAGTCATATACAATCACAAGAATATAGAGTTTTCTTCCATAACTTTTGATTCTAGATGGACCAATCAAGTCTATGTGAAGTAAATCAAGAGGTTTTGTAGTTGAAACAATATTTTTTGACTTAAATGAGGACTTTACTTGCTTCCCTTTCTAGCATGCATCACATATTCTATCCTTGGTGTAATTCAATTTTGGCAATCCCAACATTAAGTCCTTTTTAGATATTTTTCCAATGATATCTATGCTAGTGTGTCCAATTCTTTTATGCCAAATCCATGAGTCATCATTAATGCTGATCAAACAAGCGGAATCTAAGTTTGATTTTGAGTCTAGATCTATCATGTAGATATTGTTAATCCTACTTCCTACTAGCTTAACCTATTTATCATTATTGTTTATGACTAAGCATTTATTTGAATTGAAAAGTACTTGGTTTCCCTTGTCACAAAACTGACTAATACTAAGCAGGTTATGCCTAAGGCCATCTACAAACAAAACATCATTAATAAAACAATTTGGAAATTTGCCAACCTTGCCAATTCCTTTCACTTTACCTTTACCATCATCACCAAAAGTGACTTTACCTCTTGTTATTTGTACGAAGGAGATAAACTTGTCCTTGTTTCCTATCCTATGGCATGAACAGCCACTATCCAAGAACCACAAATTGCCATTGTGTCTCCCACATACCTGCAAATCAAGAATTACACTTGCATTTGTGGTACCCAGAAAGTCTTGGGTCCAAAAGTGTTAGTAATCATAACAAAGTTTCTAATAGAGGTATGTGTTTTTGGTATCCAAACAGTTTTTCATTGGGTTTCAACTCATATGTACCATTTTTATAAGGACAATGCTTAATATGATGTACCTTTTGATTGCAGTAAAAGCATGTAATATGGCTAAATTTTCTATTAGACTTGATAGTTTTAGAATTTCTCTTTGATTTTCTCTTGGTTTGCTATCTAAATCCTAGACCAAATTTGTTTTGAAAACCAGTTTAATTTTTCAGCGTATCATTTAGTTTCATTTTTCTATTTGTGAAACCATGTAAAACCTTGGTCAATGTGTCTATCATAGATTTGTAAATTTCACATTGATTATAATCTTTATTTTCACTCAAAACTTTTTCAACCAAATCATACAACTCATTTTTCTCTTTTTCAATCTACTAAAATTTTTCAAATAAGGCTTCTTTTTCTACTCTAGTATGTTTTAAATCTTTCTTAGCATTTTCAAAACATCATATCACTCTTCATACAAAACATCAATTTGACCATCATTAGTAGAGTTAGATTTATAGTCACTAGAATAGTTATTAATGGAATTAAGCTCATCTCTAGAGTAAAAGAAGGATTGGTTTCTAAATACCTCATTTCTATCATCAATTCTAGCCATGAGGCAGAGAAGTGCCTCTTCCTCAATTTCTTTTTCATCATCCCAAATTGCTAGATCGCCTTTCTTGAAAGTCAGTTTTCTTTTTTGCCCTCATTCTTAAGTTGTTTCTTTAGGAATATTGGACAATCTGGTTTAAAGTGTCCTAATTTTTTGCATTCAAACCATGTAGAAGTGTATGAGAAACTCTCTTTCTTATTTTTGCTTTAATTTTTTTATGGAACATGTTTCCTTTTTTCCTTATTCCTCTTTTCTCTTAGGAGTTTCTGCAACATTTTGCTTAGGAGCGCCATTTGGTCTTTCTCATTAGCTTCTTCATTAGTGTCAAACTCCTTATCATCAGTTTCAAATGATTTTACAACCTTGAGTGCCAAATCTATCTTCTTTTTGTCATCACCATTTTTCTTATATCTCTTCAGTTCTATTTCATGCTCTTCCTAGATTCCCTAGAGCTTTTGAATTGTTGGCATGCCCATCTTCAGTGATTCCTTTATGGCTGTCACCTTTGGCTACCATTCTTCATTGAAAGATCTTAGGATTTTATGGACTAAGTCTGCATTATCAAAATTTCTTCCAAGCAATATCAAATGGTTAGTTATGGTAATAAATCTTTGGATTAGATCTTTAATTGACTCACCCTCTTCCATCTTAAACATTTCATATTCAAACACTAACACATGTACTTTAGATGCTTTAACTTGAGTTATGCCTATATGTACTACTTCTAAGGCATCCCAAATCTATTTAGTAGTAGTGTAATTTGAAATCCTTTCATACTCATTTGTTGAAAGTGAGTTGGAAATAATCAACAAAACTTTAGAGGCAAGAAGGTACTTCTTTCATTCCTCTTCCATCCATAAGGACTTAGGCTTAAGTTTAACAACACCATTTATCAGTATTTATGGGGGATTATAACCATCCTCTACAAGTTCCTACATATCAATGTCAGTTGCTTTAATAAAGTCTCTGATCTTTTGTTTCCAATAGGTATAGTGATGTCCATTAAAACTAAGTGGTTTATTTATAAGAGGACATTCAAGCAACAATATGAAGCTAGAATCCATTCTTTTTAAGAAAAATAAAGAGTATTAAGAGCCAAAGCTCTAATACCAACTAAGGGTCCCAAAATTATAGATCTTTCCCTATTTATGTTTGTAAAAATACTCTTTTGATTTGGAGATTGGATTCTTGTTGCATAAGGTTTTCTAATAAGGTTTCTATTAGAAAATAAAGAATATATTGAAGTTATTGATAGAATTAGAAATTCAATTTCCAATTATTCAAATTGAACAACAATTGAATAGTAGAATATCAAAATAACAGAATGTAGAGATGAAAGGTCCAGAAAAATAATTGAAGAACACAAATTTTCAAAGTGGTTCAACTTCACCTAATAACGTAGATGAAGTCTACATCCACTATATCAATCTTTAACTGGATGATCTCTTTTATTATTTGTTATATGAAGAAATTGGTTTGTACTGGATGGACATGCGAGAAGTCTAAAGAATGACATAAGACTGGCTTAAACAGTCCCAGGATCGCTATATTCTTTAGCCTACGTCGCGAGACGACGTCTCTAGCTCACACTCGCTACCCGCCCGAGTGAGTTTGACATTCCCATCCAGAACAATGAGTGCAACCTTGGATTGTTCGATCTAACCAACAGAGTGCGAAAGTGACTCATACTCACCAGATGAAGACTTAGTCATTCTTTGCCCCAATGGTCGAATGGGGCCCACCTACAGAAGACAATCTGTAGTAGCTAAAAAAGGAAATTTAGTCTGTATATTCTATCTTATACATTAAATGTTGATGTAATAGTTTTACTACATATGTAATTACCATTGTAACCCTCTATAAATATGAGGAAGGAGCCCCTCTATAGGGAGAGAGGTTAGACTATGCTGAAACTCTGCCAAAACAGAAATCAAATAGTGTAACTTTGTAGAAACACTGTCTCAATAATACGCTCCCATGGATGTAGGATCTGGTGATATCCGAATTTGGTTGAACCACATTAAATCCTATGTCTTTTCTTTGCTCTTCCCTTCTTCTCTGTTTATCTTGCTATTTTTA
Organism: Saraca asoca; assembly: GCA_026873985.1. NCBI lineage: Eukaryota > Viridiplantae > Streptophyta > Magnoliopsida > Fabales > Fabaceae > Saraca > Saraca asoca. The sequence continues at coordinate 24,038 of JANHAO010001677.1, forward strand.
CTGTGCATGAATAGGATAAAGGTTAGACATCCTGAAAAACCCCCCATTGGCCAGAGTTTGGACCATTACCAAAATCTGACATAAATATTTTGGCATCGTCTATGGGATCTCACCTGTTCTGGTTCATTTCCTGCTACAATGGTCAAGGAAGAGCCACTAAAGCTTCAAACGCACAACCCCATCCTCTGGAAGGGCCACTTAAGGGAATGAGTGGTGCAGCCTACGGGACAGCCTCCCCAGCCTAATACTGGTCGGGAGCCAGGGGCTCAGTTTGAATTATACAGTGACATTGTATTTTGAAATTTTGGGATGAATGAAAGTGTCCTTTCTTTACTTTGCTGAAAGCTATTTGCCATCTGGCTTGATGTTGTTATTTTCACCACCCCGTTCTGTCTTCTTCTCCTAGAAGTTATTGATTTTCGCAGCTTACATATGGTCAACTTTCACTAGCTCTTGCGAGGAACTTCATGCTAATTGTGATCTTTGATCTGGTTGACGCCCCCCGGAGCTTATTTCAGAGAAGAATTGATGAACACTTAGCGAGTTAAGCTGTGGGCTCACTGAGGTGTGGGGCACTAAAAAACACTCATTGTTGCTAGCACGGCTGCATGCTCACTGAGGTATGGAGGCACTAAAAAATGCTCACTTAGCCAGTGCAGCTGCGTGCTCGCTGAGGTGTAGAGGCACTAAAAAACACTCGCTATTGCCAGCGTGGCTATGTGCTTGCTGAGGTGCGAAGGCACTAAAAAATACTCACTGTTGCCAATGCAGCTACTTGCTAGCGAATATGCAGAGGCACTAAAAAATACTCACTATGCCAACGCAGCTGCGTGCTTGCTGAGGTGCGGAGGCACTAAAAAACACTCGCTATGCCAGCACAACTGCGTGCTCGCTGAGGTGCACAGGCACTAAAAAACACTTGCTATGCCAATGCAGCTGCGTGTTCACTTAGGTGTGGAGGCACTAAAAAATACTCATTGTTGCCAGTGCAGCTGTGTGCTCGCTGAGTTGCGGAGGCACTAAAAAAAATAATCAACGCTAGTGCGGCTTCATGCCCGCCAAGGCGTGAGAAATTAACGAACTTACTAGTTGCCTAAGGCAAGGGAACCATTTGCTTTGTAGCTTTCATGTGAACCTATTCATTTGGCTATGAGATCAACCTAAAATCGCTCACCTCTTAATTCACGGCTCTCATGTGAACTCCGTTAATTTCACAGCTCTGATGCGAACTCATTTACCTGGCCACAGGATCAGCCTAAGCAGGGAAGCACTCAACCTCACAATTTACTCATGACTAAGTATTCACAAAACTTTCACATGATTTTCTAGTCATATGCGAAAATTATTCACGTAATATTTGTACAAGAGATTAGAGCAACAAGTAAGGGTTGCAGAAAAGAAATTTTATTCATAAAAAGTCCTCAACGAGGCAGATGTACATCGAAAAGCTCTAGATACAGACCTAAGCAAAATACCAAAAGGAAAAGCCTATGACTAAAAAGAAGGATCGGCCACGAAGGGCCGCACCTTAGCTTATTAGAGCTTACGCACCTCAACTTTCTTCTTCTAGCACACAATCAGCGGCAGCACTGCAACCCTTTCATCTTCGACCACTTACTCCTCCTGAAGGAAGCACACCAGGAAGCCCCAAGAGCTTGGCCAATTGAACAAATGCCTCACGGTGAAGCCGAGAGGACACAGTTTGGGATCTATATGAGACCCTTCCACATTACCAGGGAAGATAAATCTTCCAAGCTATCAATACAGCAAGCCATACACACCTCTGAGGAAGGCCAAAACACCAAAAATGGTGGTGGTTTATTAGGAAATCCCATGGTTTGCTCACTACAGTAATAGAAGGGATTACCCTTCCCTTATATAGAGCCGGGGGCCAGCTCTATCGAAGAATCCAGATTCATTCCCCCCAACCGTCATCATTTATGGCCTTGGAAAAGGATAAGTTTGACAAAGAAATAATTGTCAGACACATGCTATGAGAAGCATGGCCTAGAATAGATGAAATGATAGTCTCGAGAGAAGACTTTGACTGATCAGAAATTGAAGAGTTTCAACTCCTAGCCCGCAGCATGAACTAAGAGTTAGGGGGCTTATGTTATATGAAGAAATCAGTTTGTATCAGATGGACATGCGATAAGTCTAAAGAGAAACATAAGACCGGTTTAAACAGTCCTTGGATCACTATATTCTTCAGCCTGTGCCACGAGGTGATGCTCCAGTTCGCACTCACAACTCGCCCTAGCGAGTTTGACATTCCCATCCAAAACAATGAGTGCAACCCTGGATTGTGCGATCTGGCCAACAGAGTGTGACAAGCGACCCCATACTCACTAGATAGAAGACTTAGTCATTCTTTGTCCCAACGGTCAAATGGGGCCCGCCTGCAGAAGACAATTTGTAGTAGTTGAAAAAGGAGATTTAGTCTGAATATCCTGTCTTGTACATTAAATGTTGATATAATAGTTTTACTACATATGTAATTACCATTATAACCCTCTCCTCCTCTATAAATATGAGGAAGGAGCCCCTCTACAGGGAGAGAGGTTAGACTATGCCGAAACTCTACTAAAATAGAAATCAAACAATGTAACTCTATAGAAGCACTATCTCAATAATATGCTACCATAGACATAAGGTTCGCTGATATCCAGATTTGGTCGAACCACGTTAAATCCTATGTCTTTTCTTTGCTCTTCCCTTCTTCTCTATCTTGCTATTTTTACTATGTTTAAACCGGATAAAGGTTAGAGATCCCAAAAAATCCCCCAGTTAGTCGGAGTTTGGACCATTACCAAAATCTGATATCAACATTTTGGCGCTGTCTGTGGGAATCTCACCTATTCTGGTTTGTTTCTTACTGCAATGGTCAAGGGAAGATCCACCAGAGCTTCAAATGTATAACCCCATCCTTCGGAAGGGCCACTTAAGGGAATGTGTGGTGTAGCCTATGGGATAGCCTCCCCAGCCTAATACTAGCCGGGAGCTAGGGGCTCAGTTCGAATTATACACTGGCATTGTATTCTAAAATTTTGGGATGAATGAAAGTGTCCTTTCTTCACTTTGTTGAAAGCTATTTGCCATCTGGCTCAATGTTGTTATTTTCACCACCCCATTCTGTCTTCTTCTCCTAGAAGTTATTAATTTTCATAACTTACATGCAGTCAACTTTCCCCAGGTCTTGCGAGGAACTTCATGCCAATTATGATCTTTAATCCTGTTGAGGCCCCCCGGAGCTCATTCTGGAGAAGAATTGATGAATACTTAGCCAGTTGAGTTACGGGCTCACTGAGGTGTGGAGGCACTAAAAAACACTCGCTGTTTCAGCATGGCTGCGTGCTTACTGAGGTGCGGAGGTACTAAAAAACACTCGCTTAGCAGCGTAGCTGCGTGCTCGTTGAGGTGTGAAGGCACTAAAAAACACTCACTAGGCCAGCGCAGCTGCGTGCTCGCTGAGGTGTAGAGGCACTAAAAAACACTCACTATGCCAGCGCAGCTGCGTGCTCGCTGAGGTGCGGAGGCACTAAAAAACACTTATTGTTGCTAGCACGGCTGCGTGCTCGCTGAGGTGCGAAGGCACTTAAAAAAAACACTCAACGCTAGCACGGCTTCATGCCCACCAAGGTGTAAGGAATTAACGAACTTACTAGTTGCCTAAGGCAAGGGAACCATTCGCTTCATAGCTTTCATGTGAACCTATTCATTTGGCCATGAGATCAGTCCAAAATCACTCACCTCTTAATTCGTGGCTCTCACACAAACTCTGTTAATTTCGTAGCTCTCATGCAAACTCATTTGCCTAGCCACAGGATCGGCCTAATCGAGGAAGCACTTAACCTTGCAATTTACTCGTGACTAAGTATTCATAACCCTTTCACACGATTTTTTAGTCATATGCAAAAATTATTTGTGTAATATTTGTACAAGAGATCAGATTAACAAGTAAGGGTTGTAGAAAAGAAATTTTATTCATAAAAAATCCTCAACGAGGTAGATGTACATAGAAAAGCTCTGGATACATACCCAAGCAAAATACCAAAAGGAAAAGCCTATGACTAAAAAGAAGGATCGGCCATGAAGGGCCACAACTTAGCTTATTAGAGCCTGTGCTCCGTAACTTTCTTCTTCCAACGCACCATCAATGACAGCATTGCAACCCTTCATCTTCGACCACCTGTTTCTCCTGAAGGAAGCACACTAGGAAGCCCCAGGAGCTTGGTCGGCTGAACAAATGCCTCACGGTGGAGCCGAGAGGACACAATCTAGGATCTATATGAGACCTTTCCACGTTATCAGGGAAGATAAGTCTTCCGAGCTATCTATGTAGCAGGCCATACATGCCTCTAAGGAAGGCCAAAACTCCGAAAACGGTGATGGTTTATCAAGAAATCCCATGGTTTGCTCACTGTAGTAATAGAAAGAATTGCCCTTCCCTTATATAGAGCTGGCGGCCGGCTCCATCGAAGGATCCAGATTCATTCCCCTCAACCGTCATCATTTATGGCCTCAGAAAAGGCTAAGTTTGAATCAGTAATAATTACTAGACACATGCTATGAGAAGCATGGCCTAGAACAAATGAAACAACAGTCTTAAGAGAAGACTTTGACTGATCAGAAATCAAAGAGTTTCAACTCCCAGTCGCAGTGTGAGCTGAGAGTTGGGGGCTTATGTTATATAAAGAAATTGGTTTATACCAGATGGACATGCGAGAAGTCTAAAGAGCGACATAAGACTGGCTTAAACAGTCCCCGGATCACTATATTCTTCAGCCTACGCAGTGAGGTAACACCTCCGGCTCGCACTCATAACCTGCCTAAGCGAGTTTGACATTCCCATCTAGAATAATGAGCGCAACCCTAAATTGTGCAATCTGGCCAACAAAGTGCTACAAGTGACCTGTACTCACCAGACAGAAGACTTAGTCATTCTTTGTCCCAACGGTTGAATGGGGCCCACCTGCAGAAGACAATCTGTAATAGTCGAAAAAGGAGATTTAGTCTATATATTCTATCTTGTATATTAAATATTGATGTAATAGTTTTACTACATATGTAATTACCATTGTAACCCTCTCCTCCTCTATAAATATGAGGAAGGAGCCCCTTTGCAAGGAGAGAAGTCAGACTATGCTGAAACTCTACCAAAATAGAAATCAAACAGTGTAACTCTATAGAAACACTATTTCAATAATATGCTACCATAGACGTAAGGTCTGGTGATATCCGGATTTGGCTGAACCATGTTAAATCCTGTGTCTTTTCTTTTCTCTTCCCTTCTTCTCTGTTTATCTTGCTATTTTTACCGTGCTTGAACTAGATAAAGGTCAGAGATCCTGAAAAATCCCCCCCGTTGGCTGGAGTTTGGACCATTACCAAAATCTGATGTCAACATTACTATAACAAGATTTTAACTGGGCTCCTGAATAGCCAGTTTACAACAAGATTTACACTCGACTCTTGTAAAACCTATAGATATAATAACACTACACCTTCAGCTTAATTGTAATTAACCTTATAACTAATAGAAGATGCAAGGGAAGATTAACCTCCTCCTTGCATTTCCAATTCCTGATTGACCTTAGAAACCTAAAAATAATCAAGAATTTTTTAAAAGAAAACAATTCTAGACTTGAGATGAATATCTCAAGTAACTAACTATGTAATCTTTACCAAGTTTGAACCAAGAGCACAAGAAATTTCTCTATTTTTCACACTCAAAGTGATAGAAAACTGATATGAAATATGTGTTGAAATGAGAGTGAGAGAGTATTTATTATTGCTATAATCGATATTTGAAAAATAACTAATTTTTTAAGGTCATCACAAATCAGAAATTCCTTTTCCTATCATTTTTTAAGGTTCCTCCTCTAAAAAATCCTCCTACAATCATTCCAACCATCTGTAGAACTGGAGACTCAAGCCCTATTTACTTTCCTTACACTCAACTGGATTGTGGCAAGCAATCATGCTCCCTCATGTTTTCTCCTTCTTGATCACCCTATCCTCCTCGAAACGCCTTATATTTGGAAAGCTGACCACTTCGTACTAATGCCTCAACCTCGTCTTTCAATGTGACACAATCATCAATTTGATGACTATAATCATAGTGAAATTTGCAATATTTAGGCTTGTCTACTGAGGGAATTTTCTTCGCTTCTGTGGTAGGAACTTTATCAACTCTATTGCCTAAACATCCTAGAAAATATGACTAATTTAAGCATTCAAAAACTCATAATTGTTATACCATCCACGCAATGGTATTTGCTCTCATTTAGGTCTTTTACCCCTGAATTGCATGCCTTCTACCTGACTCTACTTGATCTGTCTTTAGGTGACCTCCACTTCCTCGACATTTATATATTTTTCTGATCAAGCCAAAAGTTCAAAAAGAGAAAATAATGGGTACTTTGCTAAGGATAGGGAAAAGTGTCCCAATCGAAGGCCAAAGCTAATTTGATATACTATCACTCTTTAATTGAGGTCCTTGATTTCTAAAGCTATGGTGTTAAAGTGAGCAAGATAATTTTTTGGTGCCACCCCTGTTGGAAGTTAACCAAATTGACTAATACTTTTTAAAGCTCTCAACTAATCTTAAAATGACTAGAAAAAGTCTCAGTCAGCTACCAGAGACTATCTATTGACTGATAGGGTAGCATCGTAAACCACCACAATCCAGCTTTTTTCAGAGTGGTGAAGAAAGAGAGACACATGATAAACTTTAGGGCTCTAAATAACAACATGGTTGCCCAAAATGCCTCTAAGTGCTCTTGTGAATTCGTTGTTCCATCGTAAGACTCAATGTGAGTTAGTTGTTTGAAATGGTTAGGTAGTAAAGTAGCCATCACTACTAGGGAGAATATGTGACTATCTTCATGGCAAGAGAAAAGTTGTTTGGAACCTAGGTAAGATCAATGTTTGGATTTAGTGGATCATATGGCTCATAGGTGTGATTAGTGGGGTTTTCTTGATGATGGTAAAGGTCATTTAGGTTTAGTGGAATTGTATTAGTAATTTACGAAAGTTCTATTTACATATTATGGTTCAAGGAGTTTTGAATTTGAATATGCTGATGGTTCTATCCTAGATTAGTGATAATGTTCATAGGATTGGGAATGATTGGGCCTGGAGCTTGTTCTAGCTAAACTGGATTTTGGAGTGGCTAGTGGATTTACCATGGTTGGGGTGGGCTATGAGGCTGAGTGAGCTAAGGGTGAAGGAAAAAGGTGACCAAGACTTGACTTGAGATAGACCTGTCAAAACGGGCTAACAAGTTTTACCAGGTTAACACATCAGGTAAAAACTGTACATCGGGTCAGTCCCAAGTCAGGTTACTTTTTTACCAGGTCGGGGTCAGGTTGGGTTACTACAGTACCAGTCCCAGTCCCAGTCCTAGGTCGACATTTACCAGGCGTCCCAGGCAGGTTTTATAACCCGTTACGTTTTAAATATTAATTTCACATTATTAATTAATTAAAATCAATTATTATTATCATTATCATTATTTTAAATATAATTTATCGGTTAAAATAGAAGAAGAAATGTTGCAATAACATTAATTTTTTTTTAAATAATTTATTTTTTAAAACTTATAAATTGTTCCTTTGATATAAAATATTGAATTTTTTAAAAAAAATTTTCATGCAACTTTAGTAGAATTAAAAATTCATGTTATTAGTATTAACTTTATATGAGTTTATTGTTCTAATATTAAATTATTATTAGTAGTATTATTATTTCAAATATAATTTATTAATTAAAATAAAAGAAGAAACATTCCA
>JANHAO010001678.1:0-31814 GCA_026873985.1 Saraca asoca
GTGGGAAACCTTAGTAAGAAAGAAGGAATGGATGTAAGGGAATGGGTTAAGAAAAAGTAAGGGAATGGAGTTAAGGAAGTGTGAATCAAACACTAGGTAAGGGAATGGGATACTTGATTCCCTTTCCTAGGTCATAAAATGGCCAACCAAACGGGGCCTCAATGGATTTTGGTTTTGTAGCATAAATCAAAAAATAATCATCAGAGATTAGCTTCCGGAAAACTAGCTGCACATTTCAAATATCTTAAAAATGTTTTAGTTCCAGGTTTCACTTTTAAGAAATTGTACAAATTATGGGCCTGCTTTCTAATTCTAAGTTCTTTAGTTACTGTATATGAAGGGAAAAAAACGAAACAAAAAATCACAGCTTACCATCTTACAGTAAGATTGAGTCTCGATCTCAAAAACTACTGTGGAGATTCCTAGGACAAAGAAAAAAATGAAGCTATTTTACCGAAATTAAAGTTTCATCCCATTGGAAGAGAATAAATACAAGACAGAAGAAAAAAAAAATAGTTCGTTCAACGAAAATAGTTCTAGAAACTTTAATATGGTCAATGTGACCTTTATACTTTTCGCACTTGATTTGAACCAAAAAAGAAGTCACATACATACATACATATATATATATATATATATATGTATATCCACTAAATCCATTTAAATTAAAAAATATAGAGTAAATAGAACTCACAGAAAGCACATGCAAATACCTTAATCTACTTGAACCAACATATAATCCACTATAACATTAAACCTTTTCTTTTTGGGTTGCAGCAATCTCCTGCTATGCGCATTTTTTTTTTCCTTTTTCTTTCTGGTACAAAGAGCATGACAGAAATATTCTAACGGTGATATATCCTAAAATTCTAGCTAATCTCATATTTTCATGATTCTATCCTGATGAATCCTTCTTGCCACGTGTAACTAATAATTATGATTTTTAATTACAATTTCGATTATATTGTAATTAATAAAATTATGGATATAAATATAAAAAAAATATAATTATTTAAAAGTAAAATTACGTAAAATTATGATTACAAAAAATAAAATAATCATAATATTATAGCCACAACAATTGTGAAACTATGCAAATAACTATTACAACCTTTATACTTGGCAATTAGGTAAACTGGTTTTAGCTTCTCACTCTTATTTTTGACATACAAATTACTTAAGTGACTTCTTGCTTACCTTATATAAATCATTAAAATCTAAATATATACATCCTCATATTTAAAGTACATGCTTACATACAATATAAATCTTAATAATATAATCCTAAAAGATACATAAACTTAGACACATAAAAATTATAAAATTATTATTTTCAATATTCTTCCTTAATTTTGAAATTTTATCAATCCAAGATTTCATCAGAAATATTCAAATTTGTGGGATTTTTCAAATACTTTTGCATTGTACTCTCGAATATAATAAAGTACAAAAATCTCCTTATAATCAATCTTATGATTCTGCTTATGACACTCAAACAATATAAGTTTTGAGCCTTTTTGCATCCCAGATTAGTATTTTTCCTCATCTTAAACATCACTAAGACTCCAATACCACCATAACCCTTAGGATACTCCTAGGTCTTTCTCTTTATAATTTTGATACCACTTTTGCAACTTTGCTCCATTGCTTATCATTTATATTATCATCTTCTTGCTTTTTATTACCTCTAAGCCGTTGAATTCTTCTACCATCATTGTTAAAATTGTCGTGATTGTTAATTCTTTTTTATCACTACTACAACCTCTTCATCTTTTAAAAGATAAAAAAAATTATAATTTTTCTTATGTTAGATTCTCCCATTCTAAATTAATTCTTCAACCTTAATTAACATCTCCCTTCAAAGATAGTGTTGATCTTTTTTTCATCTTTAAAGAGATTATACAAATCATAAGTTCAAATTTCCTAGATTTTTCAAATCTAATCAACTTCTTTAAAGTCAACACCTCCTTTCATAGGTGAAGTATTTTTTCTTCGTCATTCATAATCTCTCTTCTTGAATTTTACAACTCAAAATTGATTTTTTAACAAATTCAACATTTCCTTTGTCAAATTTTTTTTTATAGTTTTCATTTTCTATTCCTTCTATTTTTTTTCCCTCCTTTTTCTCATCCTTTTTAAGAAAACTTTTATAAATTCCCCTTGGTTTGTTTTGCAGTGATTGCATCCACTACAATCTCAACCATCAAATCATCCAAACCTTGATCAATAAACGTAAGGACTAGTTGATCTTTTTGCTTTGCCTTTGCTAAAAGATTCTCTTTGTTTGAGATAAATTGATATCATCATGTGACAAGTAGCCTCTATCTCCACTCTTTCAAACACCTTATCCTCTAAGTAATATATTCATGTGAATACAGCAATAATCATAATTTTTAAGTGGAATTAGGACATAACACAATTCATTATTATCCATCTCTCAACACTATCAACACTTACAAACCAAGCTCTCATACTACTTTGTTGGAGGAAGAGAATTATTTTATTTCTCACTCTTGTTTTGTGTATAAATACAATAAGTATATATAATTATTTAAGTGGCTCTTTAACAACTATAAATGATCTTAAATACATAAACCTTACTATACGTGAATAATTCAAATCTAATTATATGCACTTTCATATTCAAAATGCATGCTCACATACAATATAAACTTTAACAATATAATTGTAAAAGATACATAAAGGCACATAAAAATTATAAAATTATTATTTCCAATCCATATCAAATACCGAACGCGCGCCTCCTATGGTAGCTAGGTAGGTCACCGACTATATCCCTATATAAAGAACTTGTAGTTGTTTCCAGTGTGTTCCGTGAATTAAACAAATTTCATTCTCATAGATCAACAACTATCTATATATAGGACTGTCACAGTTGGCCACTTGTGTATTAAAATAGAAGCCAACAACAATATTCCGTATAAGCTCACTTTTCTTTCTGTGAAATTATGTATTGGTGAGGATTATACTTGACTAATCACGTTGTGTAATTTGATATTGCTGGACTGATACATACGTGCACTAACGCATTTTATATATTTATATAGATATAGATCAACACCCACACACGCATGCAAGTGTGCAGTGTAAATTCAATTGTCTCAAACTGACACTCACAATATAAAAGAGATGTGGACTCACGCAATTTCTCACAACGTAAATTAACATGTTTGTGCAGTGTACATACACACTTTCCAGGCTAGCTAGACCTAGTTAGAACCTTTTAACCTACATGGCCTAACTAAGAAAATTTGGTTTATATATTTAGTTATTGTGCTGTAATTACTTTTATATAATGCTGTTCCTGTTAACCAATAGCTGGCTGCATTGAGTTTATGGTTCTATGACGGTATTTAAACTTCATTCTTAGAATACAAGGGAAAGTAACTAATGAAATATGCTAATAAGTATAATTAATTAAACTGTCTTTATCAAGCAAAGGGAGGCATATAAATATATTGATCAACCCCACACAATTGTTCACAGCAGACGAAAAGCTGATAGGAATATATGAGATCAGAGTATGGGCAAGCTTAACTTTGCCTTTAGCACTTTTCTCTCTTTTACCCTTCTGGCATCTTCATCCGTCTAATATAGACATTGTCTCTCATATATATTTAATTAATCATATATATATATATATAATAGAACAATTGAACAACCATTGTTTTTCCTCCTCCTTTTTTAAAGTTTTCCTTCTTTATTCATATCTTTTGCTCCCTTTACTTTCCCTTATCACCTTTCTCTTATTTCCTTGTCTCGCTATACTCCAAGATTCATGTCATTAAAGCTGTTTCTACTCCAAGTTTAAAATTTGGAACCTTTTTTTCCAATTCATCAAAGATTTAATTACCAGAAAGGAATATTGATGGAGATTTTCTCCATCGTAAAATAAGCTGTTTTCCACATATTTCATCAAATGGGGTGATGTGTACCAAGAGAATAATATAAACGGTTTGGGATTTGATAAGTAAGTTTTATATATAATTGTTTTATAAAGCTGCTGCCGCAATTCCTGTGTACTGCTTGAAATGCCTCGTCTCGTCAGAATAAGGTATGGGTTTGGACTTAAACAAATGCATGGAAGTTTTCCATTTGATGGGCTGAAACCTGATGGACTGATATCGATAAGAAGATAAACAGTAGTATGTCCTTAAGATGCTTTCAGCAAAAACCAAAAGATTAGGTTTTCTCTCCTAAAAATGCATACTTTTAAATGTAAAACTCAAATTTAATTGAATTATATTGTTTTATTATGTTAAAAAATATCTTGAATAGAAAAAATTAAGATGACAAAACATTCAATATTATATGTATGTGATCTTGGAACAGAAAATAACCATTATTTTAGAATAAAAATTATTTTTCTTCATTGTTATAACACTATTATTTTATTAATTATATGAGTTATATGAAAATCATTTACTTAATCAACAAAACCAAAACCAAGCCCTAGTTAATATATTTGGCCTCGAGCTCTACAGAAACCAGAGGGAGATTGATTAAGATACTGCAAGATTCCTTTTGGCTTCCCTTTCTCAAAATTAGTCATTCTTGGAAAGGACTTAGTGGACAGAAGACCTTTATACATAGGGCAGTGGCTGAAGATAGAGCTAGGGCACGCATACTAGTCACCGTCTTCAGGATAGAATATCAGATATAAGAAATTTGAGAAGAGTCATTATATTTAAAAAATATTAATCTTGACTCACTGATTTGTACCGTAAAAAAAATTATAAATATTATTGAAAAATTCAAACTCGGAAATCCTTTTTAGAAAGTATGAAGTGCAATCACGATAGACTTTTACTCGAACATATATTCTTTTTGGTCCAACCCTTCCAGGGCGAGTAGCTGCCTGCAATGATGGCAATTATACGTAATTATCCCATAAACAAGTAGGTCAGTGCCTAAAACCCCACTAAAAACAATGCTATAATTCCTTACTTTAAAGGGTCCATTCATCATCATTAAATGGAGCATCTTTTTCTCAAGCGTTCACCAGTCAACCCCCAGCAGCGTCAAATACCCACTACACAGTTGAATCTTTTATCTTCTAATTCAACCTTGCTATAAAGTTCCTCCAATTTGCCTATATCATACATTTATAAGTAATTTTGTCTTAATTAATGCGCCTACGTACTTAAAAGTTTTTGTGATTACTTTTTGGTCTGCTAATGACGTGATTAGAAGATTCTCAGTCTTCTTTCTCATCACTTGATCACATCCAATTTATAATGCATGTAAAGTCATTTAGCTGTGTTGAACAGAACTATTGCGCTTCATCACTCACTTTCTTCTCTTTTTATCTTTTTCTAGCTAGGGTTGAGTTTTTAAGGTCTTTCCTCTTTTAGGGGTCTAAGGCTTTTGTGATGCTTTCTGTTGCATTCACCCAGCAAATTAGCCTTTTCCTCTTGTAGCTTTTTCTTTTTCCTTAGAGTTCATGTGCAGGTGTTCTTCCATAACCAATTTCAAATATGACATACAATAATTGGCATTTTAAAAGTATTATTTATTTTTTTTGGTGAAGACTTTCCTACTTGACATAATTATCAATACAACAATTATAGATCATTCATTTGGTAACATGGGTAATTTGCAATCCGTTTAATCCGTTTTTAACTTATGATAAAGGGTTAAGATTCTGCCACATGCAATACATACTAACAAATTAAATTTATTTTTGAAAGCAGTGTCTCCTCCTTATTATTTTTTTTTTTTTTTCAATCTTAAAACATATAGGTGATTGAAGAACCAACTCAAATGATTTATCATTTTACATTTTATAATAAGAATAATGAGTCAGCCTTTTTATATAATTATGACCACATATAATTAATCAGTGCCAGGAACTAAAATTCATATATGATCGGCAACATATGTACATGGACAAATGGAACAGGGTTTTGACCTAGAAGTTTTAAATTAAAAATTTTTCTCTAGTTTTAGAATTTTTTTTCTTGAAAAATACATATATTAGACCCTCGATCAAAATTTTCTATTTTCTCACAGCGGTCCTTAGTAAAGAGTAATTTAATTCTATCTTAATTGATAGTATATAATAAATCAATCATTGAAAAGTTAGTGTTTCTTTTTTTTTTTTTTCTGTGAATGAAGTTAGTGTATCTTTGCATGCGGCTAAAATATGTGGTTCACATCATTAGTCTCTTGGTGTGTGTATGTGTGTGTGTGTATATATATATATATATATATATATTGCTTACCTATATCATTAACCTTATGTAACTGTACCTTTGAGTACATATTCTTCCTTTATATGATTTTTTTTTTTTGATAAGATGATGATAAAAAAATGCATCATTCGTTATGATGTGGTAATTAAATTAATTAAGCTGAAAAGGAAAATTAATGATTAATGAAAAATTGACGCTGCCATGTATAGAGGAATGATTTCTTAACAGTAATACTTCGTTAGTTGGATTCATATTCAGAAAACACATAAACTTGTAGCTCTTCAATTTCTCCAATTATTTAATGTCAGTGGATGGCATTGCTTTCCCGCATATATTTATATTGAAGTGTTTAAAATCCTAAAAAGCATAGGGTGGACTAAAAGGTGTCTAGAGAAGAAGACAAGGCATTGGAACAGGAGAATATATGCTTTCTCAAACTAAGGGGCATGAAATCCAACAATGGAGGGACCACGCTGGCTCCCACTTTGCTTTACATTCCCACTAATACCCAATATATATATTACCATTTTTAGAGTCTTCATCAAGGATTTAAAATATGATTATATTTATATTTTCATTATGAAAAATAAATACAAACAGAATGCAACTGCAATAATACAGGATTTACCTCGATCGACTAGCAGTGACCATTTTACAAACCTTAATAGTCTCTGGTTTACGAGCTACTAAAATCTTAATGGTGCACTTAAGAGAGATCGAAAGATGTATTATACATATGTACTCTAATAGTTAAGAAACATAAACAGATGATTAGTGGTGAAGGTTAACTTAATTCCTTCCTAACGATTACATATCTATTTCCATAGTGGATTGGAAGTGATGGATGACAAGAAATAGCTTTGCTGTTTGATTGTTGAAAAAGTGTCTAAAGAAAGGTGTGACTTATAGTACTTTGATTGGAAAATGAAAAAAAAGAATGCCACAAAAATTAGTAATTAGTAGGAGATTTCAAAAAAATGCTTTCAAGTCATTTCATTAATTTTGTTTATTGGCATAAACTACAAGAAATGTTCAGTGAGAATACTATTTACATATGTATATTTATGTGTGTATAAATAGGTGTGGATAAATGAATTTAAAAAAAATAATTGAGCAACGTTAATTCTTTAATTTAAATATTAATCTCCCATTGATGAGAAATTTTACTCCACTAAAATATAAAATTTTATCCAATTTACATTGATATCGATTCACACACACTCTCTTTCTAATTAAGAAGTTTAAAATTAAGATAATTTGCTTTATTCTAATGTTTAGAAAAGATAACTAATCAAATATTGTTTAGCCCCTAATAATCGTTAACATTATGATTCATACCGGTAAAAAAAAAAAGTTATCAATTAAGTCCATAACAAGGTTTAACTCACTATATTACGTTGAAAATCCACTATCACAATCATTAGCAACTAAAGTTTAATTTTTATGAATCCAAATTAGAGAAAAATAACTGGATGTATGTAAAAAAGAACAACAATTATGTATGGGCTCTGGTTCAAGGCCTAGGTGGGCTGCCTTACCCTTCAAGCCCAATATTTGAAAAGCCAACATGGGCCTGGTCTGGTCGTCTGGGTTTGGTCACACCATACAATATACAATAACATAGGCCTGGAACTGTGATTTGAATTATGATGTATATAAACTCTGTATCAAGCTTTGGAGGCAGGTAACTTTGATTGATGAAATCATTATTTGCAGACAAAAAGATAACTTAATACAACTTGCAATTATGAAGAAACTGGTCTCTTTTTCATTTTTGTCTATATGTAAATGATTATCAACTTGAAAATATAGCATATTTGAAATCAGTGCTGACTAGAGCTAAGGCTTTCTGTTATCTTTTTGAACGCTTTCCATTTTTTATTTTCTATCCGTGTTTTACTTTACAGAATTATTAAAATCCCTCCCTATTGACCCGGTGGCTTACATTTTCAACTCAAATCCGGATATTCCGAACTGGTCTCGCACTTTCCAGTTAATTGGCACAAGTTCATGTCTAATTAATAGTGCAGAAACTATTGACAAGTTCCAGATTCTCCGGTCACAAGTGTTAAGATGCATGCATTTATAAACAAGTTCCAGATTCTCCGGTCACAAGTCTTCCCGAATCAAGTCAGCACAGTAGAGAAACAGGAATGTGACCGATACTGATGAGCGAAGATTCTCAACTATGTCTCTTAAATAAGATTGGTTCAGGTAATTTCTCTTGCCATTGCCAATCACGATGGATGTATGTGAACATCAAATTAACCATTTTTGGCTGAACTGTGCTGCCGCGTCACGCACTCAGATTCTCTTCTCCATTGTGTTTGCTTGGTTGTTGGAAATACTACAAATAGTGTAGTTATGACCTCTCGAGTTTTAGCTTATAAAATAATCAATGTTGGTGACTGTGTTCTGCAAGGCAAGAAATGAAGGTTAGGTAAATTGCTGATTTTACGTGTCATGATAGTCACCATTATGATCTTGAGGATATCATGTTCATCATCATTCTTCCTTTCGTGAGATCCACTTGGATACCTCATAATTCATTTTGATAATTGCTATATTTTCCCACTTTTCTTAGAAAAAAAGATGAATACATGTGCACAAGTCAACTATAGAGCAGAATCAACTATGGAGCAGGAAAGACTAGATATGCACTATTTAATTGAAATAGAGATAAAAGCTAAAAAAAAAAAATGAAAAGAAAATTGATAGCCTATTTATATTGATGTGAAAGCAAATGCTAGATTAATTTTGAAGCCTTCTAGAAAAGAAAAAAAGAGGGGGGGGGGGGGGAATCAAATTCTGAAGCTATGAACGTGCAATTTTCAAAGGCCTAAAAAAAATAAGTAATGCTAAAATTGCATAAAAAATAAAATGAAGGAAAGGTATGGATTCAAAGTGTGTCCACCAAGAAAGAGAGAAAAATAAAGCGTGGATCCTAAAATTGGATTGAGAGGACAGGTATGACGCTTTACATATTTCATGTGAGTCTATAAAGTGGGCTATGAATGAGCTATTGAGTAAGAAAAAATAAAGGCTAGCATCATTGTTTATTAGTAGCATCGCACGCGAGAAAAGACCAAGTGCGTTTACAACCAGTACAATGTACCATATCCCACAATCCAACCACTCAAATATTAATTTATGTCACAACTCATTCTTACTTAAATATACTCGTACGCTCATTCTTACTTAAATATAATCCTACAAACTAATGTTAATATATTCTACATATCTAAACATTCTACAGTACAAATTATTTAGCAGCAATTATATTTATATTTATATTAACTTTTTTTCAATATTTGTTCCAGAGATTCTACTTTCTTTTTTATATTATGAAAATTTATCAATTTATTCATTTTGTTTTTTTGCAAACCCACAAGGATGGCAATGAATCGAATTCGGACAAGTATGTCAATATTCATATCTGCATCCATAAAAAAAATTTTTATCCATATCTTGTCCGTACTCGTAAATACTGTAATGGATTTGGATACGAGTTTGTACCCACAGATATGGGTGTATCTACAGGTATACGTGTCAGAATTTAAAAAAAAAATATTTTTAAATTTTTTTCCATCCAAATCATAACAATAATTCAAAGTTTTCAACTATAAAATAAATTCACAAATCTAACCTATATGTTCCAAATTACATCACACATACAATTTATATACAATATAAATTCATATAAAATAAATTATATCAAACATTAGCCAAAATTACATCCATATTAATCATCACATATATAACAACATATGCCAAACATTGACAAAATTACATTCATAAGGGAGAGTGAGTGAGCTCATAGCAAGTTAATAATGCAAGAGAGAGGGAAAGTGAGTTACGATAACTAATGAAGAGGGATGGAGAGTGAGATCAGCTGGGGCGGCGGGCTAATGTCTGATAAAGAGTGAAAAAATTGAAGAAGACTTGAAGAGTGATAGCAAATATTATGATTTGAAAACAAAAAATTATTTATACATTACTCAAAACGATGTAGTTTGAGTAGTATTTATATAAAAAAAATAAAAAATTTTATTTAAACTAATAAACAGGTATGGATATGGATATTTTCTCATATTCGTCCCAGTATCTGTACCCGTTATGAATATGATTTTCATATTTACACCTATTCATAAACACTTTTTCTCATATTTATATCTGTCCATCACAGACGAATATCCACGGATAAACGAGTACATGAGTAAAATTGTCATCCTTACCAATGACGAAGCCTTTAGAAAACTATAATTTTTTCTTTCAAATCTTTTGATAAAAATTCAAATGTAACCTTAAAAATAATAAATTTTTATTAAAGTTCTTAACATATCGTACTTTAGAACTCCTCCAAAAATTCTTCCCTAACTTCACCCTGCACAAATCTATTGTGATTCATAAATTTTTTATTGATGGTATATACTATAATTTTATTCGAGTCATTTATATATTGTATAAAAGAAATTAGGAATAATCACGATTCAAGCAGTAATATTGGCAAACTCACCGACATAAATCTAAAAAGTGGTTAAAATCAAGCAGGATACGAAAGCTACACCAAGTGCTCCATATCTTCTATTGACATTGACGTTTCATTTTCTTTCGATTCAACCATACAATGGCGTTAGTGAAAGCAAGAGGAAAATTAAATAACTAGTCGGAAAAAATGAACCCTAATTCATTTTTCTTCTAAGGGGACCAGTTTCTATAAATATATGCAAAAATGTGTGCATGAAATTGGCTATACAAATCATGTGAGATGGCCCTTTATTAATGAATCCCTTAAAAAGGGGAAAATCACAATCTAACACATCAAAATCAGAATCATTTCCCTCACGAATTAAGCAAAATATGATTATTCTCTTCGCCAATATGTGACGATAGCCACTATTATATTATATTTTATGTTCTTCGCTGGCCGGTCGGATAAGCAAAAAAAGGAAGGGAATGATAGAAACTGTATGTCACGAAGCATTAGATATACTTATAATTTAAAAATGTACTATAAAATTCTTTTTCTCTTTTGTTAAAAAAGCCAGATCGGCAATACAAGATTGGAAGCTTCTTTTTCACTGAATAAGTTTGAGAAACAAAAAGAGTTACTGAACAATAATATTGAAATCAAAATATTTTGTTCCATTTGTCCTTTGGAGGCATATGGATGGATTACAGAGGATCGTTGGCTTTGGTTGTGGAATAAAGCATAGCTCGGAGTGATTGCTTTTGATACTCGATAATCTTAGCCAATATGCCTTGTGTTTGTCCTATATATATGCCATAAACATGTCAAATGTTAATTTTATAGCAAGAGTATAAAGTTTCGGATCTAACCCCAGTAATCTTTTAAGGTTCAATTTCCTTTTCTGTGTCTAATTAGGATTTTTGTGAAAGACTGATGCTCTCTCTCTCTCTCTCTCTCTCTCTCTCTATATATATATATATGTATATATATATGAAATACTATTATACTCATAAAGTAAAATATTATGTCTTAATTCAAAAGAAAAGAGAAAAAAAAAAAAAGGAAGAATGAAGTCTACAACAAAATGAATTCTATCCATATAAAATTTATTCTCCTGTCTTATTTTTCTCTCCTCCGAATAAGATACATTATCTTACTTTCAGAAGTATAATAATATTTCTTTATATACATGCACTCAAACAATTCGACTTAACAAGCACAAAATTATATATACAATAGCGTGACATATCTTGAAATACAAAATCTTTACATCAGTACAGAAGAGAGATAAATTAAATACCATGGAATATTGATTTCTAACTATTATGAAAAGATAGAACTAATTTAAATGAGATCCTATTAACTTGAGATTATATTGATTTGAGAGTTAATTAATTTTTTAATTGTCCTCAACAAATATAAACTACTTTTAAATGTAAAAGTGACTTTAAACGGACGTCTTAAATTCACTAAATACATCCAATAAAATCAATTCCATGTATTAACTATGTACAACAAGAAGATTAACAAAATCTTTTACTGTTTACTATTTAAATTAATATTTATTAATTATTGAGTAATAGTTTTGTGAAATAAAATATATATATATATATTTAGTGCTACTTTATTCAAGTCTGATTGCAAACCAAATAGGATTTTTATTTGGCTTGGTTCTCTCTTGAATTTTCTGCATGAAGATGACTGCACAGCAGATCTTTGTGTAATAAGATGTCTCTCATTTTGGTCTCAATCTCACCGCCAAGCTGCCTTTATGTCTGGATAGTATGCATAAAAGCATAAAATGGCAACGGACAGAAAAGTTCTGCAGGCAAAGCTCCCAAAATGCCTGAAAAAACCTTTGCGTTTCACTTAATTTTGAGTGAAACCACACACATGCTATTATTCCTCTCAACACTGACGCCAATCTACCCTTCATTATCACCGACTCTGGTGAGCGATTTTGTTGAAATGAGCACCACATCCCGATAAATCTATCTCTTTCTTGAAATATTTGATCATTGAGAATAAAATGAAAATAATCATAGATAAAATAGAAAAAAAGATAAGATAAGATCAGAGGAGATACATAGAAATTAGATAGGAAAAGTGAACAATATTATCAGATTTTACAATCCGATTGTTCACTAGTATTAATTAGATATTACAGAGATTTCTCTCTTTGCCATTCTCACTAAGAGGCAGATAATAAAACAAGAAAATAAAAAGCAAATGGGTCATTTAGATTAATCCATCTTCTTGGTCATGATGATAACCATTTTTAACATCTCCATTTTCTTCATTCTGCCAACTTTTTCTCATGTAATATTCAAATTTTTCCGCCGCACTTTCGGGCATTGAAACTTGAACTCTCACCGCATTAGGATCACCGATCACCGGTAAAAACAAGCAGTAAATATCACTAACAAGAGAACCCATATGCAGTGGCTTTCCTTCTCCAAAATCCACCTCCTCTAACCCTAGCTTAGACCACTGCGATATAACCAAGCTCGTAGAAAGATCCGTTTTTACCGTTTTGTCGTCCAACAAATCAATCATTGACCTTACATGTTCATCGTCCAACGTTGCCTTGGCTTGTTGCACCAACTTCACACCATGGCGCATGTTGGCGGCCACCAAGTCTTTTACCGTGCTCTCGGCGCATCCTAGTATGAATCCATTCCCATAATACCCCTCTGGCAATTCTGGGTTCAGCTTTCTGCGAATGTTGACCGAGAAAAGGAGCTTAACGTTGAGAGTGAGGCTCAGGTCCAGTGATCTAACCCACGAGCGCCACGTGTGAGTTGCCAGGGCTTCAAAGGTGGTGCACTTTAGCGGAGGTACGCACTGCTTCTTTAGGCGAAGGACATCAACTGAGGTGAAGGTGAAGGACGTGGGGACGAGAGGCTGAGATTGTAGCAGCTTTATGAGGTCCACCTGAGTGGGAAGGGTATTTTTGGTATATCCTGGGTGGTGAAAATTAACCTGTGGGGGACTGCGGGAATTTAACACGTGTCGAGTATGGAAGGGTATGATTGGTGGGTCAATGTTTGGGTTCGTGGTAATGTGGGCCCAGGCGTGTAAGAATTGAGATGTCCCAATGCCATCGCAGAGACAGTGGCTTATTGCGGTGCACAGGATCATTCCCCCGCAACGGAGACTCGTCAACTGAGATGAAAAGTTAGGTTATTTTGGTCAATCCAAATGAGGATAGATAAATAGGATTGGATAAAACGCGGCGGCCAATGGCTAAAACGCAAGGTTACCAACCAAGGCTTCAGTCATTAACCCCTTTTTTTTTGTAATGGGAAAGAGCTACAAAAGATAAGATAAACAGAGTAAGAGCATTTTAAGAGAGATGACAACTCTAGGACAAAATCTTGGAAGATTTTAAAGTGTAACAGTTACTGATTGAAAACTTATTTTATTCTTCTGTTTTTAAAAATTATTTTTGAAAATAACTTAGAATTATTTTCAAAAATAATTTTTAAAATAAGATTTTAGAATAAAATTTTTAAAATTATTTTTAAAAATAATTTTATTAAATAAATTTTTTTATTTTAAAAACAGTCTAAAAATAGAAAACTATTTTTATAAACAATTACCAAACAGACGGAGCCTATGTCTTTTTTTTTTTTTTTAACCACAAAAAGCAAGATTGTGTGAATAAGGAAAGAAAACTAACTAGTTGCTACGTAGATTATATTAGGTAAGCACAAATTTTACTCTCGGGCTTAAGATAAGATAAACAGAGAAAGGGCGAAAAAAAGAAGTCGGTAAGATCGGAGAAAACATTAACACAATTCCTAAAATTTTTAATAAAGTGGGATTCACAACTCTACAAATTGTATAAATTTATAAAGAGAAGTGATTTTCCAAAGTGAATATTGGTCGGATTGTGAGACATCATTGCCACGGAGAAATGTAGAAAGAGAAGGCGGATGGTGTTGAAAACTTAGGACCCTAATTATATAAAATTAAACATAAAGTGAGAGAATACTAGCTTTTGGTGCACCATATATTATTCTGTGAATCTGCTAAAATATATCTACATACACTCCTACAGTTGAATACTATTCACTCCACTAATTAAGATATCACTAATAAAATATACATCATTATAAAAATTCGAAATTTTATCACAAGGTAATAATTAAATTAATTTCTTCTGTTATAAGATAAAATAAGTTTTGGTTTTCAGGTTGGCGCAGTACAAGTTGCTTATTCCGAAGGTAGACAATGATAATAGTAAAAGGTCGCGTAAGAAATTAATCTCATCGCACATAACAGCAGAAAGTAAAATCATAATCTTTTAATTACCTGGACTACTAGGGGAGGAATGTCCAAGAAAGTCTTAGCTTCAATCTTATACAAGAGCTTCCTCCAAGATTTGTTTGGCAGCTGTGAAAGTTCAACCAGTTCTTCAGCAGTGATATCCATGAAAGCTTCGGCGAAAACCGCGCCTTCTCCATTGCAATCAACCTCAAGCTTTCCATCATCCTCAGCAGTACTACAGGCTGATCTCAACCTCCCAGCTAACGGGTAATAATCCACTAGAACTCTGGACAGAGAGCTCTTCAGTACATCAAAGCTCACGAATTTCTTATATAGGTAGAGATACTTGATGGAGAATCTGAGAAACTTTTGGTCGTCGAGATTGGAGAGATACAGAGAATGCTTCGGAGTTGGACCACTTGGTCGGATTACAGTGACTGGTTGGCTGGGATACAAACAATCTGGGAGGTCCCGAAATTTTAACATAGTTTTTTTTTTTTTTATTGCTACACTTTCTTGGTCTTATCAGCTCTAGGCTGCAGTTTTTGATAATGACGACGATCGATCGCTGCAAGGAGAGAGAGAAGGATGGAGGAGCCTGTATAAATGAAAAGGTGAGTGAGAAATGTAAGGAAGAGAAGAGCTTCGTAGACAAGAGAAGAGGCTGGTCATTCTGAAATCTACGGTTGGATTATGGTTTTGTACGACGAGATTCCTTTAGGAGTTATGCTAAGATGAGGGGGGCCTCACCATAAACCGTCTTCTTCAAAAAATTTCTTTATTTAAAAGAAAAAAAAATAGTACAAATTATGTCTTAAAATTATACTCACAGAAGTATATATATTATTATTTAATTATAGTTTTTTCTAAAGTATAACATGTTTACCTAGCATAAAAGATAATTAAGAGAACGTGTAAAGGTAACAACTTTTTTAAAGGAGGAATTCGAATTGTTTAGACAAATATGTAAACACCACCGTAAGAGTTTTTTTAACTATATTAAGATCATTCACTGTTGAGCACAAGCCAAGGGGGGCCTGCTGATAAAAGGAGGACCATTAATTGTGTCTGAGTTAGGACGTATTTGTTCAACGATTGTGATTGATTTCCCAATTTGTGATTTCACCAACACCAAGCATTTGCTAATTTGCCATCCACCTGTCAGAATAAGAGAAGTAAAAACAGAAACCTTCCATCGATGATGAACGTTGCAGACAACTGCGCGTACACCTGGGGATACCCAGAAAACGATTTTCAAGACATTGGTATGAAATCTATTTTGACTAAGTGATCAACTTAGCTAAGTAATTTTCACAAAAATAGGCAAATTTCAAATGTAGATTCCCATCTGATTTGAAATATGTTTCCATTATTGTCGAGACACATCACATCGGAACAGGGTGAGAATTTCACATTTACTACAGAACCGCTGTTAGTGGTCCTTGAAGCTTTGCCATGTCTAATTCACTATTTTTGAATAAGATCATGATTTTAAATCTTGTTACAAAAGTTAAAATGTGAATTGCTATGAATTTTTGAATAATTCAGACGAATAATTTGGGTGGCTGAGCTTGTAAATTCAGAGTAAAAATGAGATGTTTGTCTGTGATTATTAAGGAAGTGCAAGTTAGGTGAGGAAGCAGCTTAGCCTCATACTTGTTCACATGTGTTGTGTTGAGTTGAGTTGAGGTCGATCACATGACGCACGTACCTGTCTTACTGACAGCAGTGCCACGTTGTAGTTGCAAAAGACAGTGTCCAGTAATTCACATCCTCACTACCATTTTTCTGATCATAGCTTAATTAGCATCTATGATGGTCATAAAATGAGTACCTTCTTACTTGATTTCATTAATCAGTTGTGAAGGCTACATTTCATTTACCACTTGTAGATGCAAATAAACTAACAATTATCCATTGGTGAAATCAGTACTAGTTATGTTATGGACAAGAGTCCTTCAAATTTCTCTTCCACATATAATAATTGTACAGACATTTTCTATGGTAAGAAAAGCAGCAGCTGATACATATTGCTAAGGGCCAGTAGACATGCTAAGCTCTATTCCTCCTGTTTGGAGGTTAGGGAACTACATCATTTATATGTACTGTTATGTGAGAAGTTTAACTTCTTAGAAGTAATAGATATATGTTTTATTTGGTTGATAAGTAATTAACAAAATAAAAGAAATAATATTTTTCATCAAATATGAGAAATCATTTAATCTATCATCTTCCGATTAAGAAGAACTTCTTGCGAGCACTTTCAATTTTCATTATTAATTAAATAACTCTGAACATTTTTCTGAAAACTCACAAGAAATTTACTCTATGAAAAGTTATATGAACCAAATCATTCCTTATACAAGATTATTTAATTTTCTTTCACAAAAATCACAGTATTTGTATTAAAAAGGTTATAATGGCATGTTAATAAGAAACAATAATAACAGTTATTTGTAGATATACAAGTATTATATGGAAGTACTGATTCAGTCTATGATATCACAAATTAAAATTTTCTTATTTATGTATCAGTTATTTAACTTACAAGTTTGACTTATTAAATTTGAAGTCAGCTGCGACTGTCAACTCCATCCCAACCTCAGATGCATTAACCTTTCCTAAAACTCTCACTAATAAAAGCACCTTTTGCTTATTATTCCCATACCATGAACTAAAAAAGAAATTCCGGCAGCATTGGATGTACATATGTTCTCTAACTACTAGGGATACATAAGTCTAGTTCATCTTCTACAGATAGTCGCAGCAATGTTGCAAGTGACGACGAAATCCTTTTGTCAAGAATGTGCTGGTGTTTTGTGCTTGATTGAAATTTTGAGTATATCCGAACGAAAGCCAATCAGCTTTAACTTTATAAGATATGATTCTTAATTGGTACATATATATATTCAGCTACAATGAACTTCAGTGACTGAATTGATTTAGACATGATTCCTATTGTCTTATATATATATATATATATATATATATATAATCAATGAACTTGTCCCACACAAAAGGCAAAGAACTTTGCTGGAACAAGTAATCTAATTCTTCACGACTTTTACATCAATGGGAAAAAATCTTTATTTTCAGACATTATAGCATGAAACATCACTTTTTAAGATTAGCAGGTTGAATCTTTTATGAGGGCATCCTGTAAATCATCTTTCATAAGCCTTCAAAATGAGACTTCAGCACCTTGTTTTCTCCAACCCTGGAGACTGTTGCAGGATTACCCCTTCATTTTGGCCTTTTTGAGAGATTTAGTGGAATCTGATTCTTGTCAAACCATGCTAAGGTTCAATGGCATAAATCCCCCTAGAACCGGGGAACAAATTTCTCATCAAAAATTTGGTTCAGATTTTCCTACAGGGAAAAAATCTTTCCCATAAAATGCAGGAATCGACATTGCTATTTTGTTCTAAGAGAAGAAAAATGGGAGGGAAGAGAAGGAGAGTAAAAGTTACATATCTTACCTTCTTAGAAACAAATAAAAATAGCAAGATAACTCCCAATTTTATTTCCTTTCCTTGATTTTCACAACTCTTAAAAATACTCCAAGATATTTCCAGAACCCCACAAACTGAAAGCTCCAATAAAATCTGCACAAAGAATATCATAACGAAGCTACACAAAAATTTGCTTGAGTTATCTAGCCTACTGATATGGATTGTGAGCTTTTGACATCTTTAATATTGGCACATACTTCATCTGCGCAAACAATTTGTTTGACAACGTCAAAACTATTCAAGAGGAGAAACTAGAAAATGAAGGGAGAAAACAGTTTGCAAAAACTATAAAGTTAAATCCGCTCTTCAAATTAGGAAAATGCTTCTATCATATCCTATAACACCACTTATAACCTATGTTGCACAGACACCGACACGGGAATACAGGTACACGCGGATACGGACACGCGGATACGGCATTTTCAGAAGTGTCGGTGCTATTTTTATATGATAAATGAAGTGTCGGTGTCGATAAGTGTCGAAAACGAAAACATTTCCAACACTCGAATATGACTGTTATATGAAGTGTAAGTGCATCGAAGCTTATAGCTGAATCTACTTCTATTCGAATGAGAAATAATATTTCAATCATAATGTATATTATTATTCTTATCTAAAGAGAATAAAATAGTTGTCAGTTTTAAAATTTTCACATGTATTAACAATTGTATTTTTCAATTTTTAAAGCATTAAAAATTATAACTGTCTTATTAGATAAAAATAAGGATGCAGTGTTACGAGTGAAGTATATAAGAATTTCACCACTTTACATTGAGCTGTGGTCCAGAAATTGTGTCTCACTTTAGCGAAAGAGAGAAAGAGTCTCCTAATTATGGAAGTGATCATTCAAACTCTCAGAAACAGAATGAGGAGTACAGCTAAATCTATCTAACAGGATGATTATAAGATGGGACTCTAGTCCTGTTCTTTAGCAGTGTACACTGTACAGTATATCAAAATCAAGAAGACCAAAAAAGCATATGATTGCTAGATTAAACAGTACACTTACGTGAGCATAGTTGAAGATCAAAACAAATAGGCCCTGCCTTCTTTAATTATGATATTTCATGCGATGAGTGGTAACACTGTTGATTTATTATATGAAGAAACATCTTTTCAGTTGCAGTCAAACAGGGAAAAAAAGGAGTCAGTATAGCACCATGTAATCCCTGTGCAAGTGTCAACTTTGCACATGAAGCATTGTCAGATCCACCAAAAACCTAAAAGAGGATTTTACAGGTGAACTACTGATACTATAAGGATCCTTGGATGCAAGAATCACAGTTCAAACCTTTAAGTTAATTGTGAAGGAGAAAACAATAGGTCAAAGGTATCTTTTTCAAGCCCTATGACAATCTCTTGTACATTCACTTCCCCTGAAATCACTAGTATTTCCGACTGCTCCAGAGTCCCAAGACAAAACTAATCTTCCAATCAAGATAGATTGAGACAAGAATGGAAAGACGTGGCAAGAAAACTAATTGGCAAGCCATCTTCAAGAATAAACCTTAAAAAGTTAAAACATACTTACAGTGCATGTCATTTCAAGAAAATAATCATTCTGTCACTAGCTTGACCTACTATTGATTTCAAGTCCTGATTGAGATTAATTCGAATCTCTAGTAAGATCAACTCTTTGTTGGTAAGTACAAGTCGTTGTTTCCAACACTAAATTTTAATCAAACTGCTTCACAAATTTCAATAAGTAGATGCATGACATCATGGTAATACAAGACATATTAAAGCTAGACAGTAGAAACATGACTTTAAAAGATGTTGTTTGCACATAACCAAACTCCCGGAACAAGTAGACTTTGTTAAAGCTAGGCAATAAAGAAGAGAAAATGCAGTTGAAAAAAATTGGAGAAAAGAAAAAGAAATAAGATAGAATTAAGCTTTGGACGTTATTAATAGAGATGCCATGAAAGTAACAACAAACGATATTGTCAGAAAATTGCTCCATGAAATTTAGGAGCGTTCATCCTTGAGCAAAATTTCTACTTTTCTCAGAAATTCTAGAGACAACTCAGAGTCAAACAAACTACACAGAGAACGGCGACATTGTACGCATCTGCTTCTACATCTCAGCTCCCACCCCCACTTTTACTTCCACATCGTCTCCAGTAGGCCCCATTTCCGATCAGACGCGTTGACGTTTTGCCACGTCTGCACCTGCTTGTCTTAGTTTCATGGTTTCAACCAGACGACTGCGACGCATGTCGTTCACTGGCTGCTGGTGCTTGTTTGCCAAATGATGAATGCAATGTGACGCCAAGCAACGACGTCGTATCTCATTGCTGCCTGCCAACAAGATGCAAATATCTGATAAAACTAAAATAAATAAATTATGTCGCAGCCAAAACTGGGTACCACAAAAATATCCACACTCTACTCCAACTCCGTGGATGTCGTTGGGAGAGCAAAACGCGGGTGTGAGATTCATTTCGATTGAGAGAGTCCAAATGATTGTCGCTATTTTTGCTTGCTGTCTGTCTCTGATACGACGAGATAACGAATCTTGATCCCTGAGAAAACCTATGCAACCTTTCCCTTACAAAGACATCCTAGCCCCACTTCTATTCACAGCTTTCTTAGGTTCTGGTGATGAATGTTCTGTTTCCAAATCAGAATAGATGGTGTTAAAAATTTGGGCTTTCCTCTGAGTAAGGTCTAGAATTCGTTTATTTGAATTGCATAATTTGTGTGAAAGAGGCAATTTTTAATGATTTTGTGTGTGGAATTGATTGATTTTGAAATCAGACTGGGTTCTAATTTGATAGCGGAACAATGTCGCGGGAAGACAAAGGCTAAGGTCTAACGTATATGTTCTGGAATTCTAGGGATTTAGCAGAATTAGAATCACAAAGGTGACTTTTTTTCCTTTTGGTTAATGTTTTTGTTTTTCTTCGAAGTAGATATATTCCTTCTACAATTGGAAATACTTTGCTTCATTAATAACTCTCGACTGTATCTTCTTTTTCCTGTAACTATACATTCTACTTTGGACCGATCTCCTCATGGTAAACGACCTTCCCCTTACCTTTATAATTGAATTGCATCCACTATATGCTAAAAGTCCCTTTCCTCAATTCAATCATGTAAGCTAGGTGAGAAACAGCATGCTCCACTGTGTTACTGTTAGGTTTCTCAGTGCGAAATCAATTAGGGCTACTATCATACTGGCCATTATGAGAAATTGCAGTTGCCTCAGCATTCATGAGAATGCTAATAATGATATTGGTTTTTTTTCCTGCATGTTCCACATTAAACTCAATGACTCTTTTAATAAATGTCATGAACACCAGATCAATCAGGTTTTCCTGATTAGTCATTGCTTAACGTTAGAGATGTAACAAAATCATCTCTTGACCTAAGCTTTTAAGATCAACTAGTACTTAACACTAAACAATGATAGTTTCGAAGTTTGAAACGTTTTTTTTGGGTAACTGTGTAGGAATGGCGACTCCCGTTGATCCTCCAAATGGAATCGCAAATCCAGGAAAGCATTACTACTCGATATGGGAGACCTTGTTCGAGATTGATACCAAATATGTTCCCATCAAGCCTATTGGTCGAGGAGCCTATGGAATTGTGTGCTCCTCTGTGAATAAAGAAACCAATGAGAAGGTTGCAATAAAAAAGATACAAAATGCCTTTGAAAATCGTGTTGATGCACTAAGAACATTGCGTGAATTGAAACTTCTTCGGCATCTTAGGCACGAAAATGTGATGGCTTTAAAAGACATCATGATGCCTATTCATAGAAAATATTTCAAGGATGTCTATCTGGTTTCTGAACTTATGGACACAGATTTACATCAGATCATTAAGTCTTCACAAGCACTGTCTAATGATCACTGTCAATATTTCCTCTTTCAGGTATGAATCAACAGACCCTTTTTAGGTCAATCAAGTGTTGTTAGGTAGGGTTCAAATAGATCATTTTTGCCATTACAATTGCACTGTTAAATATTTACTGTATATGCACCTTTGGCACTCTAGAGTTCACACTAAACAAAAGGTCAGACTGTATTACTTTTTTTGTAATTATAAGATAGTACTGCAGAGTTTTATTGTTAGAGTCCAACATAATATGGAAAGATCTTCCGTACTTACCAACTGATGTAGTCTCTTCATTTTATATGATTTTATCTGTTGCATTTTTCCGTTTACAGTTCTGCGCTTTTATTCCACAGTTTCTGTAACTTACAGTTTTTGCTTTCCTGAAGAGCATCTATTATCTGCTCTTCAGTCTTCAGGAGTGCTATATCAATCATATGTTAGCATAGAGGCATATATATAGGGCTTTCTGGAATTCATAATAAATTCCATTGTATAGTTGATCGTTGCACTTACCAGTTCAAAGTTATTGGGTGCAGTTGCTTCGGGGCTTGAAGTATCTTCACTCAGCCAACATCCTTCATCGTGACTTAAAGCCCGGAAATCTTCTGATCAATGCAAACTGTGACCTCAAAATATGTGATTTTGGGCTAGCACGTACTAGTCGTGGAAAGAACCAGTTCATGACTGAGTATGTTGTCACCCGGTGGTACCGGGCACCAGAGCTCCTTCTCTGCTGTGACAACTATGGGACATCCATTGATGTGTGGTCTGTGGGATGCATTGTTGCAGAGCTTCTTGGGCGAAAACCTATATTCCCTGGTTCTGAGTGTCTCAACCAGCTAAAACTAATCATCAACGTTCTTGGCAGCCAAAAGGAGGAGGATCTCGAATTTATTGATAATCCAAAGGCAAATAGGTACATCAAAACACTTCCATATTCTCCGGCAACCCCCTTTTCCCATCTTTACCCCAATGCACATCCATTGGCAATTGACCTGCTGCAGAAAATGCTTGTTTTCAACCCATCAAAGCGGATTAGTGTCACCGAAGCACTTCAACACCCCTACATGGCCTCTCTGTGTGATCCTAATTGTGACCCACCGGCCACTGTTCCAGTTGATCTTGACTTAGAGGAGGACTTGGGGGAAGAGATGATTAGGGAGATGATGTTGAAGGAAATTCTGCATTACCATCCTGAAGCTGCTGTGGCCAATGCAGAGGTGTGCTCACAATCTTAGTTTCTTCAATTTATTTTTTCTCATTTTCTTCATTTTTGTTAGTGCCACTAATAGTTTGCTTCCACCGTACCTATTAGTGAGTATGATATATAACTCAAAATAAAACGACAAAAGATGGTCAGCTTGAAAAATCATACATTATTTTGTTTTACTGATGATGCATGATAGAATTAATTTTCTATGTTGAATGTTGTTTATGTCTTGAGCTGTGGCAGAAGCTACTAAAGCTGTACATAGGCATGTTCTTGCATGTTTCAGAAACCTTTCTCTGTAAATTAAGTGAGCAAAATAAATTTGTGCATCGCCTGTGTGATGCTTCACAAACTGATCTGCTATGGCATAATGTGTGAATACTCTAGCAGCCTTCCTTATTTGGATGGCTTTTTAATCTGTTTGTATACTGACTCCACTTGCATAAACTTCTTATGAACTTGTTACTATATCCCTTTTCTTTACGCAAATCCTATGGTCATTGACAATAAAAAATTAGATAGTTATTAAATTTTAAATATGAACATGTAATCTGAGGATTAAAGTAATTAAATTTATGAGCTAAAAGAGTTGAATTCCATTTATATGATGATAGCATATGGATCATGTGGAGAATAAGAAATTGCCTAAAAAAGTTATTTTAGCGTTCCTTATAGATTAATTCAATTTTTAATTAAATTCTTAAAATTTGTTTTGAATTGATTTTTTATATTTATCTTTCATGTGTAATTGGATATTTCTTGTCATTTTCTTTTTAAATTTTGCAAGCAATTGGCTTTTATAAATAATAATTTATTAGTGGTTTATGGAGGTAGAGACAAGTGATCCATTGTTTCTCTTTAAAAATCAAATACTTTTCCAAAATATTTTAATTTATTCTAAGATATTGTCACTTAAATACAAATAGAAATTATTTGAAAAATTTACATTAACAACTGTTGAATTACATCAAATGATTGTCATCATATGTGTTAATTATTAATAAAATTGAATAGGAAAATAATGTGAAATATCTTATTAAAAATAAAAATAAATAAATATAAGAATTTAATTTAAAATTTTTTAATTATAAGTTTTTAATTAAAAATTAAGTAAAATTATACGGTAGAATGAGTAATCTAATACTAACTAACAATTTCAGCAAAAAGGAAAAAAAATTAAGAAAACTATGATTTTAGTTATTAGTGTTCATTTGACAGGATTCATAGAAATTATGGCCCGAATTTTCGCCCTTTTTATTTTTTTGACCTGCAAAGTAGCATTCGTTGATGTATATGGACTCAAGGTTTGTTCTTGGATCATTTTGCCGACTATTGACCCAATGTGGATGAAAATAGATGAAGCAGTTTCCCGGCTGGGCCTTTGTTTTTCCCTTCTGGGCCTTGTTCCTCATTATGGGTCGGCTAGGATTGATAATTGGACTGTCCACTGCCAAGATCGGCTTCAAAATATCACAAACACCAAAATCTTTCGTCAAGCTAACCCATGGGCTTTCAGTATAATACGTAATGCAATGGCAATTTGTTATTTCAGATGTAAATTTTATACCACTATAAATTTTCTAAGATGGCCAATTGGATAAAAATAACACAGGTAACATAGGTTTTTTAGGCTTTCAATCGTATTTACAAACTTAATCGCTGAGGTAACAGACATTACCGGTTGAACCAATTCTAAAATTATGTCAACATTTTTTGTTAATTGAGCAATTGGATTAAGGGGGATAAAATTAATAATTTTAAAAAATTAGGATGAAAAAGCCAAAAGTAAAAGAAAATGGGGACATAGAAAGGGATGAGCAAGATACTTCAATTTGGATGCACTTCTCTTACAGAAGCAGGTTATTCATGACACCAAATTTTTTGCATCAATATGTAAATGTTTTCTTTTAAATTTAAAAATTAGAAAGCATTTTTCTTCATATCTAATATTATATTAATTATTGTTTCTATAGCACTATTGATTAGTAAAGTAGAATAAACTTGGCAGGTGACATAATATTCTTAATTAATTGGTTGGTAGGCTATAACATTGTGATGTGATACTTGCCCAACTTTGAGCAGACACATATACGTTGATTTAGCATTAATCACTAGTGCATTTACCCAAAATATACTTTTGTTCACTTTAAACATATATGATTTGCCTAATTATTCAAATATAATTTGGAAGCTAGCTTTCACTCAACCACCCACTTCCAATCCTTTTCCACAGCACTATCACTGTCTTCAACCCATAAATTGAAGATTTTTCTTTCTTCCTAAGCCACTTGGCTTGTCTTCAAAAGTTTCCCAATAATTAATTACAAGCTTAGATATTCATATTTGAAATTAATTATGGTGGAGGCTTCAATACCTGCAAGATATTCATCAATTATTTTTAAACTAACAAAATATTAATACATGTCAATGATATCATTATTAAATGTATATGATCAAATATGCCCCACGTGCATGCTTATCATAATACATACACTTATATAAATATACAGTTTATACCGTTAATTATAGTCAAGATATGTTTGGCTACCGATTAGAGTCAGATCACTCTAACAAAAATAATAATGCAAACGAAGGTGCCAATGATCTATCATTACACGATCAGTTGCAATATTTTTTATTATGAAATTATAATATTCTTTAACAAATAATATTCTGATTTTTTTTTCTTATGAAACTGTATCTTTGTATATTTATCACGAAAAAATTTTGTACAAAATTACAACTTATTGCAAAAAAAAAAAAAAAAGGTGATGAAACCTAAAATCGATGGAATTAGGCTAAGTCAAGGAACAAGAAAGTGAAAACGTAGCATTTTCCATATATTTGATCTAACCTTTGGTTAAATAAATCTGACTATACATGCCATACAGCAGACCAATATCGCCTACCATGTTTGAATTTGGATTTTTCTTCGAGGGCTTTGTATGCACAGATTGCATGCAATGGGGAATGAATGAATCTTTTTTCTATTTTTACACTACTAAAGCTATTGGTTAAGTGTACTTGTTCATAGATTGATTTGTTTTCATTAGAAATATCTTTGACCAGAATAACATTTTTTTTATTATTTATAATTATAAAATGTTAAAATAATAAAAAAAGATGAAAAATAATATTCATTATTTTAAAAAATTAATTTTTTATTATCATGATATCATAGATTGTTTTGTTAATTATAAAATATATAATTAATATAAAAATTCTTTATTATATATAAATAAAAGAAATTGTTCTATAAAAAATATCTTAGGACAAACAAACGGAAGTTGAATAATAAATTACATCCTTCAAACCCCCACACCTAGAATACCCACGTGATAAATTAACAATGTCAAACTTAAGGAAATAACGTCTTAATGTGCCTACTTGTCTGACTTCTTGGAGCCATGTTATCAGCGATGACGCGAAGAATGAAGAATACCCTTAACTAAAAATGAAAAAATAAGAGTGAATTAGTGGTTTGTTAGGAAAAAAAAAAAGATAAAAAAAAATAGATAAAGTTTCATTTCAAAAATTAAATTGGTTATATTTTTAAAATTTTAAATTTTTTTTATATTAATTCTCCTCTAATTCTTGAAGAAAGTGACAAAGAATAATAAAAGCTTGAAAATTTGAGAAGAATCTCCTATATATAGTAACATTTTGATTCCATTGTCCTTGTGTAGGGATAGAACCCCACAAAGATACATATCCTTACAAATCACATAATATGTTAATTTGCCTTCGGGATGAAGGAAATAAAGGTGACTATAGACTATAGTAACATATATATATATATAAAATAATATCAACCAAAGATGAAAAGAAAGCACTAGCCACCTATATGGGGATTCTTCCCACGTGAGAAGTGACGTTGGTTTCTTTCTGCTATGAAAAAAGAAAGGCTAAGAAGTACCAATTGCATGCAGTATTGTGTTTTATTTTCCTTTAGGTAATGGTTCTTTAAAGACGATAAAGCAGCGCAATACCGAGCGATACTTTAGTTTCTGCACATGGATATGATGTAACATATTAATCTGGTCGTTGCTCATCAACGTCTTTCTTAAAGCAAATTGTACTTGCCATTTCCAAAAGCACCAACCCTTGATTCGCAAACTTATTTTGCCCAATAATTCCTCCCCTCAATTAATTTGAAATTTAAGTATAATATATAACATATCAAATTTAATTACTAAAAAAAAAATTATTAGATTTAATGATTATCTTAAACCAGTCAAATTTAAGACCTACACAAATGATATTAAAACACTCAAAAATAATATATTTACGTATAATCAATATAAGCTTAAAAGTGATATGTATGATACATATAGGGACCATACTGTTACACCTTTTACACTTGTCGCAATTGCATTTTAGTAATCTAAAAAAGCATATTTGATTGATGTACTATCAGTTACTTGCCTTTCTTTATCTACAATTTATCTCACAATTTAATGCATAATATAAGTTATTTCTTTTAACAAGTGGCCTGCAATGCATTTTGCAGCCACATTAATTATTGTAGTTTTACCATCATCGCAATTATATTGCCATTATTTTTTGTTTTGTTTAATTTTTTGTAATTTTTCATAATTGTAATATAATCACAATTTAACTGTAATCATATTTGGCCTTTTTCATATACGGTTGAATTGGTTTTAATAAATAGAATTAATTTAATTCAATTATTATGAGTTATAAATGAAGTTGTAAATAAAGACAGTGCAACTGACAATTTTTTACTTTCATCAATAACTGAATAATATAGTTATTTGTCAGGTAACTAAAGACAATTTCACTGTTCCAATTTCTTTGGGAGAACTTCGTGTCTATAGTTATATCTTTTGGAGTGGAGGACCTATATATATATATATATATATATATATAAGCTTTTTACTTTTTTACCTTCTCTGACAGATAAAAGAAGAGCTCCATTATTATAAATAAATAACCTAAAATTTGGATACAAAAGCAACTGATTACTGTTTATATATGACCGAGTCATTGTAATGAAGAGAAACACCGATAAAAAGCATGGCCAGAAGCAGAAGCAGAAGCAGAAAAAGAGGAGAGAGAGAGAGAATATGAAAAATAAAAAATCTTGTTCTGATATGTGTTTGGAAAAAGTTGCAAACTTGTGACTTTTTATATAAATCTTCTAACTTTTTATTTAAGGCGTGGGATTACAAGTTTTTTTTATAACTTTTATATAAAAAATTATAATTATTATTGTCATAATTGCAATGTATAAATATTTGAAAATTTTAAAATTAACTTTATGAAAAACTTATAAATATCCATGGAAATTCTTTTTTGAATACGTGTCTAAATCTAAGCATGACCAAAAATAAAATCAATTGTTTGAAAGACTAAAACGAAAGAAAAGTTTGGTTGGACACATCTGTGTGAAAAAGTGGAAAAAGACATGGTCTGATCCAACAAATCGACCAGCCAATCCGTTTTCCGTGGATGTCTCCTTTTTCTGTGTGTTAATTATATGGAAGAGTTTCTAGGTAGATACAAACAAACTTAAAGAGATACATAGCAATTATTGTCGTAGTGTGATTTTTCTTTTTTATAATTAATATTGATGTTAGCTTTGTTTTCATTTTTTTTTTCTTTCTTTGGTCTCTAAATTCTCCAAATATATTTTTTGGACTTTAGAGACTGTTTTAGAATCAATGGAAAAAAATAATTGTATAAAAAAATGGTTGGCATATGAACTTTAATTAATAAGATCAGAAGTTTTATTCTCTAAATTGAAAAGTGAAATTCCAAGATAAAAGAAGGTGAAGACTACAATATCCATGAAACTTCACCAACAGGTGACAATTTTAATGGTCATTAAATTGTCTCTTTTTTAGATAGATGTTTCTTAAACATAATAAATATCATTTAAATAATTTATTTTTTATTAAATATGTTATTTTATTTTAAAAAAATAAGACAAAAATAATAATTATTATATAAGTGATTACTTAGTAATCATAAATTATTTGATTAAGATAACATAAATAAATAAATAAATTTTGACTAAACACATAAATTACATTTAATCTTATAAATAATTTGAAAAATTTTAAAAATATAAAATCTGATTGAAAATTTATTGTATTAATTAAATAAACTGAGCATCCAAACCCTCAAAAACTTTTTGGGCATGGAATTCCAGCCCATAAAAGAAACCAATATTTCAAAAGGTTACAGGTTGGTGATGTTAAATGCCCATTTTTAAGCCATAATGAACTGAATCACAACAAAATATTAATATATTCATATAAGAAAGACGGTGAAACTAACATGAAAGTAATAGCCTAATGGGCTTGATCCAAAATCCAATTATTTAAGTTTATTATGCATATATATATATTCTTTCGGCACCTAAAGAAGATTCTAGCCTTTTTATTTTTTATTTTTTCTGAATGGACTTAATTACCCTCATGTTGTTGTCCGGGGCCAAACTCAATCCCAAAGCTATTTTCATCTTTGATAGCTACGTTTTATCGCTTTCATAATAATTGAAATTAGTTTCGTGCATTTCTGAAAGAAACTTAGCCATTCGGAAATCTCACAACTAGTCTCTGCTTGCAAACTTCGTATAAGAACTTCATATTCTTTTTTTAATAGTCAATTTGAAAGTTAGGTCATGGGAATATCTTATTAATTACTCCACACCAAAATTACCTGAAAAGATTAATAATAGAGCAGATTAATTAGTAAAATGCCTCAACTATGTCATATAATATACATTTTGTCTATGATAATGCCAATATAACTTTTAATTCACATTATTTTTTTCTTCTTGATTTCAAAGAGAAGTGGTTGAATGCTACCTTTAATATTAAAATTTTATGCACCCTACCAACAAATTACATATTATTACTCAAACCTATATTTTATGAGCAGGAACCGATCTAAACGATGAAAGCCTATAGCCTAACCTAGTTTATATATGGTCTAATAAAATGTATTTACTTAAACAAGTCAAAACAAAGCTAATAAATGTAGATAAAATTTTAATACATATATTTAATTAGATAGTGAGTTGATTTTAGGATTTAAAGATCTTGATCCCTTGATTTATGTGAAGATTATCTATTCAAAAAGGGTTTTAAATATACTAATAAGATTAGGTCAAACATAAATTTCAACTTTATATAGACTTAACTTAGATCAATGCTTTCTAATATAAATTTGATTTATTTTTAATCTTGTTTATGAGTAATGTTACTCATATTCATTTTGACTCATTTAATTTTATTCATTATATATTTAACACATTTAAATAAATAATACTATTAAATAAATGAAATTGAGTAAATTAAATAGTGCGAGAAACTTTGCTCATCTTTGATGTTTAAACTTTTGGAGTAATGCACTCAAGTATGTGCTGCAAAAAGATGGATCCTCCAGAATATATGGAGGATCTAGAATAAAAGAGCAGGGATCTTTGGCTTGTTCTTCAAGCTGGATTAGCTTTTGAAGCTCAAGAACAAACAGATTCGTCGTCCTTAAAGATATAACTGCGGTCAGGAGAAGTGGTTGCAGGATTTAACGTGAACAACGAAAACTAGTCACTTTTAAGTGGGGAAGCTAAGCCCATAGCTAGACTCCCTTTTCAACGTGATCACAGTGTCATATGTACACTATCCTCATCCCCTAAGGCTACCTCTTAGTGCAAGCTCTCTCTAGCTTTAACGCTGGAGCCAGCTTTTTTTGAATCGACTTGATTTAATGGGACTCAGCTTTCAGGTTT
This sequence comes from Saraca asoca, assembly GCA_026873985.1. Classification (NCBI taxonomy): domain Eukaryota; kingdom Viridiplantae; phylum Streptophyta; class Magnoliopsida; order Fabales; family Fabaceae; genus Saraca; species Saraca asoca. The sequence goes on from JANHAO010001678.1 coordinate 31,283, forward strand.
AAAAATTTTGCACCTGTTATGCGAGATTCCTATCTTGGAGGGACCACTCTGCTCTCTTTCTCCTCCTAGACTGGAAAAAAAAAATATGAGAAACACTAACAGAACTTTTACACTTTAACAACAATAATTGAGTTGCGGTTTCTTATTTATGGAAACCCACTATTTTGAATTCTAGGGCTTTTGTTTGTGTGTGAGAGAGAGCATGTCTTTGTACGTTTTAAGGATAAAAATAAGAGACAGAGAAAGGTTTCTGGATGAAACGAAAGTTATAAGAAAATTAGCCAACGATGAATCTCGTATGAGATTTCCAGGTCACCATCATCCCGCAGACAACCTTTACTACCTATATTGCACGAATATCGGTACGCAGACACGAAAAAATATGGACACGAACATGGAAATATGATATTTTTAAAAAAATATAGGATATCGACACGTGAGGGATACGCGTAAATAATAAAAATATAGGGGTATATTTATAAATATTAAAAAATATTATACTTATTTATAAATATATATTGTAATTATTATT
>JANHAO010001679.1:0-31849 GCA_026873985.1 Saraca asoca
TAATTAAAAAAAAAAACCCTAGAGCCCAAAAAAAAAAAAAAAAACCCCCCCCCCCCCCCCCCCCCCCCCCCCCCCCAAAAAAAAGAACTGGGCACATATTGATCATAGATAGAGAAATTTCTGTTTGTTGTATATTAAATAAAGAAGATACCAAGCTTAAAAATACATGATAATCAATACCATATTATATATAAGATTGTATAATCATGTATCTAATATTAGTATAACCAAGTATTGACGATTTACAAAATTATATAGATTAATAATATATGGAAAAAGGGAAAGCTCCGAAAAACACATGTAATAATGGAAAATAATAATAATAAAAATTCGATCATTAGTTACTGATTTATTTCGAGATTTCATTAAATAGTGTCAGATCTAACTTCCTAACAACGTTAATTCAGCTCCAAACTCCAACCAATGTCATTAAATGTCCCACAAAAAACTAAGTAAACGTTTAATATTGCATCACTAAATTCAACATTAACGTTTACCCATAAGTTTCAAGACAAATGCACTTAAATGCTTCCAAAACATGGGAAAGTATTCTCATATTACCCCTTTTGCCAAGGATTCTTACCTTATTCTTCCTCATCCACCCACAACCAAAGCATTTTGCGGAAAAAGAAAAACAATCTCCCATTCAAGTTCATTAGAAATAGCAATAAACTTGTGGTTTTAGACTCATAAACATCATCCTACATTTAATAGGATTTGGCAAGAAGCATGAATCTCAACCAAATTCATGCTTTTCACCAAATTAGCCCCCAACTTAGATTAACAATTTTTAAACCTAGCTAGGTCGACCTTATATATATATCTCCAACACTCCTCTCTCCTTGTCTATTTTATTTTATAAACCATCTCTCTATTGCTTCTCTCAACCCTTTCACTTCAAACCTTATCAAAGTAAAACCCAAACACCAAAACCATGCCTAAGAAGCTTCAAAAATCCCTCCAAGACTACCTCTCCAAGATCAAAAACCCTAACCCACAAACTGGATTCTCCAAAAGTTGGATTCTCTCCGGATGCAAGCATCCTAAAACTCCCTCTTTTGCCGTGGACCGGAGAAATGAAGCTTACGGCGGCGGAAACAACAACAATTACGCCGCAACACTGTCGGACGTTGATCGTTTTCTGTTTGAGAATTTCAAGTCTCTATACCTACGAGACGATGATAGTCCTAACAATACCAAAAGGTTCACTGAAGAAAACCAAGAAGCACCAAAGTTAGGCCCCATTTTGTTCGAATCTCCCAGGTTTCTAGAACCACCACCGGATCTTTGCGGCTCAAACCGGTTCTTCGTGCGGCCGGGCTTGTCTAGCTCCCTTGTCGTCGAGGATGCCTTAACGAGCTTGACGACTACGTGTGACGAAGCAGGCTCAGGCAGCTCGAACACAACAATCTATGATTCTTCGAATTCTCATGAAAATCATGCACAAGATTCTATGGAGACACTGCCCGGAAACTGCGTCGCCGTTTTGACGTACTCTCCGAGCCCGTACGAGGATTTCCGGCGATCCATGCAAGACGTGGTGGAGGCTAGATTAAGAAACCATGAAAGAATCGATTGGGATTTCTTGGAAGAGATATTATTTTGTTACCTCAACCTAAACGACAAGAAGTCGCATAAGTTTATACTCAGTGCTTTTGTTGATTTGGTCGTCGGTTTGCGTCGGCGATCAGAGAGAGTTCCGGCGAAGCCGCCTCGAAGTGTTCGGATTGGTAGAAGATGAGAATTTTCGAAATTGAGAGAAGTAAGGTAAGAAATTGGGTCGTAAATTTTCACGAAAATTCAGAGAAACGAGATTCGAGAAAAATTAGAACCTGGTTTTTGGCTTTGTTCTCTTTATGCTTCACATGCAATAAGGTGTACTATATGATTTTGAGTGTTCATGAAGGAACATGAGCACTTTGTTTACGGTTTAAGTTTTTGTAATTTCGTGGTTTTGGGTGAGATGTTACTGTTATTGATGGTGAAATTGTCTCTCGCATGTTCCCCGGCATTATGCTTGAAATTTCTCTCCTGCTTATATAATTTATCCTTTTTGATATTGGCTTATATAATTATTTATTAATATTTTAATAAGTCTATGTTGTACATAGTCTAAATTAATTAGCATAGGAAATGATGCCTAGACAGTAGAAAAATATCAGACTGCATTAAATGTAAATTGACATACGCAATGCAGAATGAAATTAAAGCATATAATGATCATGTATTTGTAACATAAGTTACACAAAGGACAAAAGGACAACTTGATTGAACATAAGATGCAAGTTTAAATGGCCTTTAATTTATTCAATCTTCAATCCTTCTAATTGGTAATTCATAATCAGAATTCTCACTTTGGAAGAATTCCCAAGAAACCACAAGGTAAATTGAAGAATCAATTTATATTAATGCCTCCATTTCAAAAAGTTCATAACATATCTTCGAATAATACTTCATTTTTACTTTTTCTTATCTATTCCCTCTTACGAAAGGTGTGAATCTCACTCGTATGAGAGCAAATAAAAGAAAGTTAATATATTATTACTTAAAATAGGATTCAGTATTACTTAAAATAGGATTCAAATTGAATACTACAACCTTTCACGTTCTAAGAAACTAGAAACTACTTGAATTTTAATATCCAACTCACTCATAATTTAGTAATTTCTGACATGTTAAGTGTAAAAAGTGGTACTTCCTTCTTCATGCTATAGAAATTATAATATTTTCCCAATTAACGTGCTTGGTGCGTGAGAAGGCCTAGTTTTCAATGAGAACAATAATATTAAGTGTTTTTCAACCATGGCATAAAATCGGTAAAATATGATTGTTTGATTTGTAAAAATATTTTATATTTTTATTTTTTAAAAATGATTTTAGGTTTTTATTTTTTAAAAAAAATGTGATTGATATTCAAATATAATTTTTATTTTTATTTTGAAATAATAATTATGACATAGTTCATTGTTGATTATGATAGTATAAATAAAGATAACGATAAAAGTAATTATGATTTTGGATAATAGTTTTAACCAAAAAAAAAAATGAAACTTGATGTTAATAGTAGTGGTAAATGATGAATGTAAGTGGTGGTGATAGAGACACTAAATGATAAGCGTGAAGATAGATTATTAATCATAATAGTGATAAAGGATAGCATAGAGGAAGCGAACAATAATAATAAGTGATCATAGTGATAATTGATGAATGACTGTGATGGTGAAACAAAAACGACAATAAAAGTATAGGCAATAACAATGATAATGGTAATAACAAAAGTAGAGATGAATGTAACAATATTGATGGCAAAGGCAATGATGGTGGATAGAAATGAGGATTGTTGATGGAAGGAATTAAATGATTATAGCAATTTGATTATTTACTATAATAAATTTAATTTCAAATTTTCACCATGTAAAAATAAAAATATAGAAAATATCTTTTGATTTTTAAAAAATAAAGATTCTACTTTCTAGAAAATGAAAATGGTAAAAACCATTTAAACATATTTTCTTACAAGTTTTCTATTTTAAGTGAAAATAAAAATTAAAAGTAGTTGAAAGCAAACAGGTCCTAATATATTCTACATCCAATCTAATACGACATTATAGGACTTTCCAAACGGACAGAGGACATCTCAACTACAAATGGTATCACTGCCTAAGGAGGAAAACAATAGTTGCCTTTTTAGATAGGCCATCGAGCAAAGAATAATAGTTAAACTTGGGAGAGACAATGGTTTTTGTTTAGAATAATAGTTAAACTCTCAGAATAAAAATGTTTCAAATTGAAGTGAATGGTGAAGAGATATTGAAGGCGAAGGTAAAGAACCAATGGTAAGGTTTCAAATACTTCACATTTCAATTGCAACATGTTCCGTAGCTCCTCATTTAAATATTTATGGCCCAAAAATGTGGAACCATAATGGTCTATGGCTACATACACCATGGGAAAAAAAAAAAAAAAAAATCATGAACCACTTGCAAAAATGGAATATAAATATATATATATATATATATATTTAAGAAAAAAATATTGCATTTGCTCCGAGAACAATATACAATAGACTTAATTAATAAATAAATAAATAATTGGTAGCCATGAGATGCTCTGTTCTATCTCAAGTAGTTTATACTTTACAAAACAATGGAAAAAGTGTCACCTTAGGACAGGTAACCCAGAGACTCAGTCCGAGTAATCTTCTTAGGTGGCCTAAGGCCCTATAAATATCATTGCCTAATCACTCTTTAAATTGATCTCTATTTTCTCAATCATCTATTCATCCTAATATTTCCTTTCAAGGATCGTACCAGCTTCACAGCAAAGTCTCATACTTTACCGAGTTTCCCAAACAATTCTGCTTGACTTGATTTCTATCAAAAAAAGAAAAAAAAAAATTGTGCTTGACTTAATACTCTTCAAAGACATCTATAGCATCTTTCTCTCAGGAGCTATGTAATGTCCGTCTTAATTTAAAAAGGAATGACAAACTGGTTATGTCAACCTCAACCTATAGCAACTAGAACTGGCTTCTTTACCTCTGCTGCCATCCCTTTCTACATATTTGATCTCATAATCCAAGAGAAATACTAAAGAGTGCACCTGAGTTTTAGCTGAAAAATTACAAGTGACAGTCACATCAGAACACCTCCCACTTTAGCCGTAAATGCTTAATCATTTCCTTGAACATACTGTCCATACAAAGAATGATATTTTGCAGGGATGTAATCCTTGAACCTATTGATTGAACACACAAGGTGAAAGTGGTGTCAAATATCATAATATTTCAATTTGATTGAATATTTGAAGCATGATGCTTGAAGAGATTCGAGCATTTATTCAATGAAATGGTATTCTGTAAACAATCCAGAGGGGGAAACAAAAGGTAAGGGTATTAATGAAGCAAGTTCATTAAAAAGTTTTCAGCAGGCACCAAAGCATAATGCAAAGGACTGACAAGTCTAAGTGACTACTTTCATTTCATGTAAATAATGAACATTAACACTTATATTACCCTCTGCAGTTTTCATATGAACTGACTAATGCATTTTGATTATACAGTCATAACAATGTTATAAGAGTATTGTTAGAAACTAATATTAGCAATTAGGTTATTAGGTTATATCATGGACTTAGATTGTGTTATGGCCTTGCTTATAGTGCACTCAAAGTCCATAGTTAAGAGTTTTACAGTTTTTATGTTTCTTAAGAGCTCTATATAAATAGAGTACCAAGTTTATGTCTAATGTATCAATTCAGTTCTTATCATTCAATAATATTTGTGTTCTCTCCAACTCTTCCTAACTTCTCTACTTCTCCCCCTTCCTAAATTCTAATTATTTTTCTCAACATGGCATCAAAACAGAATCATCCGCTATGAGGCCTTATGAGTTATACAGCTTCCGGCAACCTAAAAAAGGTTCCGTTGCCTCTGTAAATAATTTTAGGTTTTCTATTTCTATTTTTTATTGTCCAATATTTGGGTTTTGATGGAAAAAAAGGGAAAGAAAAAAAAAGAGAAAAAAATAGTTTAGAGTTGTTATTATAGGTTTGTTTATTTTTTAGTATTGATTATGTTTTTTTGTTAGTTAAAAAAAAAAAAAAGGAGGAAAATACACATTTGAGTTATGAAGGTGTTCAGCCGCAGCAACTACATCAGCAAGTTAACTCCAGGATGATCAGAGGTGGTGATCAGTGACCTGTGGCCAGCTCCCAACAGCAGAAAGCAAGGACCTGAGTTCCAGCAAAGGCTAACAAAGTTCAACATTCCCCCGTTCTTGGTGATTTTGAGCAGCTCATGAGTGATTGCATGTAGTTGGAGCAGCGGTGTTAGAGGTTTGGTTGTGTTGTTGTCAGACCTCTTTTACTTGGTGTTTTTTTTCTTCTTCCGATCGGAGGAGGAGTGACTTTGGTGGCTGGGGGCTGCTGTTCAGTGGCCAGATGGTTGATTTGCTGCTGCTTGGATACAATTTGAGGACATTGAAGTTATCTTTGCTCGATTTTGTTATTTAAGGTTGTCTTGTGCTATTTGGGCATTGTGTCTTGCAGCAGAGGTATGCATTTAGCTGTTTTAGGGACAGAAGATTGCAACTCTGTCTTTGTTGTTTTGGTTGCTGCTGGAGTTAGCCTCCATGGTGCTTTTGTTCCATTCATTATTTGTATTTTGGCAAAAAAAGGAAAAAAAAGAATTTCATACGAAGAACCTTTCAGCAAAGGTATGATGAAGTTTGATAGTATTGCTGCAGTGTTGTTTGACGGTGACCTAAGGAGAAGTAGTCTGAGCAATTGTAGCGGAGGTCTGACAGTGTATGGCGTCCCTCCAGTGGACAGTGGTGACTGAGGGCAGCAGTGGGCTCTTCTCTGTTCTTATATTTCAAAGGACCCAAGGGTGGTTGTAGGTACAGGTGCCATAGACAATGACACCGGTAGTTTGATGGCATTTCTGCATAATTTAGCTTATTTGGTACTGTTTAGGTTTGGATAATTCTGTTTTCAGCATATTTCTGGTTTGGGTATTACTTTATTTGGTGTTTTCTAGTGAGTTGAGGTTGGTGTTGGTGTTGGTGTACAGAGGTCTGATTTGGTCTGTTTCGTTGTGGTTTCATCCTATTCTCTGTCCAACAGCCCACATTTTGCTGTTCTGTTGTATGCCATGGTTGAGCTACCTAAAATTGATGATTCCAACAATCTTTGAAGGTTTAAATTGGCTTGATTTTGATGTGCTAAATTGTTTATGGAGATTGTGAACTAATCTAGGTGTTTGCATACTGTTGTGAATTTTTTGGTTTATGCAGTGCCACTCACCTCTACTTTAGATATGAGTTGGTGGGCTGCACAAGGAGCCATTTGAGGTTTGATATTAAATGGTTTTGTTGGGCGTTGAGTATGGTTATTGGAAGTAATGCAGAGTTTGCAATGGCTTTGAGCATGTTTTCACATCATGTTAGAGTTGGTGAAATTACGCTTAGCGTCCTTTGAGTTGTTTGGCAGTTTGCCTTTTGTTGTGGTGGTTAGTTTGGTGTTTAGTTGAAGTTTTGTTATTAGTGTTTGGCTGTGATGGGCACAACTTCGGAGCAACATGACTTGTGATTTTTGGGGTCTAATGTAATTTGGAGCAATGTTTGGAGTGACTTATGTTTGCACGGGTCTAATTTGATAAGGGATAATATGCAGTGGTTTGGATCACTAATTTGGCTGCATGACTTGGTTTAATGTCTTGGAATTGGCTTTAATGAATACAAGTAGGGAGCAATACCATTTGTGGTAATATTGATGGTTTTGACATAATTCTTATCATAAGTGTTGGCGATTTTGAGGACTAGATAGGACATTTAAGGAGCAGTTCGGGGGAAGTTAGCAGAAGACTTCTGAAAGTTGTGTCGTTTGTGTCGAGGAGAACAACTGAAAGAAGATTGAGGGAGCAATCAAAGGTAGTGGGCTGAAGACTTTTAGGATTTGTATTTGTTGAGGTTTTGGTGTTGTTTTTGTGGGTTTGTGATGTTTGGTATAAAGGGAGTTGTTCGCATGTTGTGTTTGTTGTAAACTATTTGTGGAGTCTGAAGTTCAAGTTTTCTTTATAGTTATTTTTATTGCGTTTTATTTTTTAGAGTTAAAATTTATGTAATATGCTTAAACTTTGTAAGCTTTGCCTTGAACGGGAGCGTTAGAAAGTAATATTAGTAATTAAGTTACATTATGGGCTTAGGTTGTAGCACACCAAATGTTAAGGGTTTTATAGTCTTTATGTTTCTTAGGAGCTCTACATAAATAGAGCATTAAATTTATGTCTAATCTAATGTATCAATTTAGTCGTTATCATTCAATAATATTTCTGTTCTCTCCAACTCTCCCTAGCTTCTCTACTTCTTCCCCTTCCTAAACTCTAATTATTTTTCACAACAAGTATCATGGAACTCTATATTATTTTGACTGGAGATGACAGATGCATTTCGTTAATGTAATGATAGGGAGTATCATAGAACTCTACTCTAGGATACATAACCAGAGCTGTTCACTAATAGCACATTGACTAATTGTGAATGATGACCCCATCATACTGATATATGAAGCACACTTCATAATCACCAAATGTTGCTATTACTATAGAGATATGAGACACCACTCAATATAATACCTTCTCAGGAGAGGTAGCCTCTCAGGTGCAGAGAACAATCTGCAAATAGATTCCAAAACTTCAGTTATCTTCATTGCTTTGGTCTTAAGTGCCTTCATGTAACTCACAAAGTCTATATATTCTGCAGCACTTAGTTTGTCGCGAACCTGCAGGCCATGGTTAAAGAAAGTATACTCATGCCAAGTGCACTTAATATATATTATCGAGTAATATCAAATTTCATCACTATGTTGTTCTGCACTATCAGAGAAGCAAAAGACTACAAGGAGTAAGTTAGCTCCCAATGTTTTAAAGGCACATCATTCCGGAAAATATATTCATTTGGAAAGGAATGCATTTTGAAAGGAACAATCACAAGCAGGAAATGAAATTTCAGGTATTTTTGAAAGCCAAGCACCTGGAGCTTTGACATAGAACTATTTTATATTATTAATTACCTCAAAAAACTACAAATTTATACAAAAAGTCTTCCCCTGATAAAGAAGTAAACCAAGTCAAACCGTGGACTGGATTAAACATGTCTTGTGAGATGAAAGAAAGAGACACTGAAATTAACCATCGAATTTTGTTAGGTATTAATTACTGAATTCCATTGTTTCATGCATGTATGAAGATGCATACATCACATTTAAAGACATTACCTGAACAAGGAATGCCGATCCTCTGGTTTCTTCATTGGCAGGAAGATTGTCCACATTTCTAGGGAGCTCAAAATTCCTACTTTGGGTTGTCCCATGATCTTTGTGTTGTAGTTCCACTTCAACTTTAGCAATTTGACTACCTATAATTGAAGTCTAGTTAGTTCTCACAGTAACTTAATTGGTTACTGAAATGCAAGCAGTGTAATTCAAAAACTGTCACCAGATGTATGCTCTTCAGAATTTCCAGACTGTTGCATCAAGTTATACTGTCCACTTATAAATCTACGCTTCTTTGTGAAACAAGGTGCTATCAGTATATCTTTAGATTTCTCATCGAGTTGAGAACTATCATCCAAATCAATTATTTTGTGATCCTGTGATAGAAATCTCTTCCTTCCATGTGAGACCTCACCACAATTATATCTTGAATCCTTGCAAGATACAATCTTGCAATTGTCAGAAGCCAAAGTTGAGCGATTGGCAGGCGCAATTTCTCCCAGATTTGAAATACAGCTCTGTTTAGCACCAAGCAAAGATGATGCTTTTGCAGAGCAACTTTGAGCCATTGTTGTAGTCTGCACATACGGGGATTGAGAAACTATAGCGATGCATAACAATTACATTATATCATTTCAAATTAAAAAGAGTGTCCTCAAAGTGCACAATCAAGGATTTACCGGGGGAGAGAGAAGTTTTCCCAGGCAAAAGTTGTCCGGACAGTGCTCTGATGGCATTTCTGCCAGATTTTCTGTACCAGCATGAATAAGAAGAAAAAGAAATAAAGAGAGGTGCTTATGCATTAATCATGGAGAACGCAGCATGGAATAATTATCAAGACTATCTGATAATTAATAAGGATAAAAATCCACTTGCAACTGAATTCTCATATTCAACTAAATTCAGAAGTCTCAAAGTTTGGAACTCATCTAAACAATTTGCACCACAAAATGAGTAGGGAATAAGTCTAGACAGTGAGATTGAGTTTACCAACTTCAGCATAAGAAGTTAAGAACCATCCTATTCATTGTTTGGCGGTTTTTGAGTTTTGTAAACACCTATCTAATCATGTACCCACTCATGTACCATCTTGTGAGTTGTGAACCAACACATGCCACATTTAAGGTAACTTATACCCGTCCTTTCTTCCCATCACCTGAGGAGACCTTACCTCTGAAAAACACTTTTATTATGTATTAAAAGTCTCGTAGCCAAAAATTCAACCACCGTCTCATAAAAGTAGAAATCCATTTTAATATATACAATTTATTACCATTTCATAAAATATATAAAAAAAAAAAAAAACCGAAATATGGTGTTATAGGATACGGACCCCGATTTTCAGCTTCTAGTAATGACAACTTTGTAGGACCCTGAGTTGCTCCATTCCGGAAGAATCGAGTTAGAGTAAAAACTACTTCCCCAAATCTTGAGTAGTTCTGCGATTATAGAAATAGGTGAGTACAGAAACTTTCTAATTCAGAAGAGAACTCCGCTACAGAATTTAATGCACCTTTAGATGAGGCTGTATCCAACGTGAGACTTGGGATTGACGATGTAGATGTGTAAACCTGTAAATCACACCAAAAGGATCAATCCTCAGTGAAAATGAAAAAAAAAAAAAATACCAGGTATGTCATTAAAGTTTGAGCTCAACAGTAAAGAGTTTTTAAGCTAAATTCAAACACAAAATTTGACCAGTAAAAACAGGTGCAACAAATTAAATTTGATGATCATGAGGGGACGAAAAGGAATTTACATAGATCATGCCAAGAAATTCCAACTTAGGTTTTTGTATAGAATTTTCCGACTTAGATTTTTACTCTACCCAGTTAAAAGATTAAAGGGAAAAACAAAGATATGGAGAGAAAACTCTACTCAGGAAATATCCAGAGAAATTTTTTTACAGCCAAAACAAGGGAAAATTTTCTAGTATTCACATAGCACTGAAAATCTCAAGTACTAATACCTATTGTATTTTAACAAGTCAGAAAATTAACTCCTTAATTTAGCATTCAATCCACCATGATGTCAAAACATCTAACATGTCAAAATATGATAGACAGTAGTACTGAGATTTCAATGCTATGGTAATACTAGAAATATTTCCCAAAACAAGGTGACTAATAGAGGATCTATAAATCCCTTTTTTTTGTATGTTCTTGGGGAGGGGGTGAGATCAGAAAACTTATTCCATGACTGTGGAGAACTGATTTGACATATTGATGAGAGGAAGAATGGTACTAAAAGTTCTTTATAAAAGAAAAGGGTAACACTCCAAAACAGAATTCAGGAGACGGAAGACCTAATCAGAGTTCAACTCATGTGGCTAATACAAAGATATACATTTTGGAAAATTAAGATTAAAACAGAAGTGAAGACCTTTCATCACAGAAGATAATAGCTCCATAGTCATAGCGATGACGAATTACACGTCCAACAGCTTGGTTCACAGCTCGTGAGGCTTGTTGGTTATACCAGTCTTCCCCAGTTAGAACCTGCTTATGTGCAGATGAATAAGTAAACAGAACCAAAGTTTAATCAAGTGACAATTATATTACCTTGGACACGTCTCCCAGAGCCCGAGATTCTTGATCCAAATATTCGCGTTTCAAACGTACCTACTAGTTATTAAACTAAATAAGTACATGTAATGTACATACATAAATATACACACATAAAAGGCATAACTAATAGTTAAAAAACTATTTGTTATCATAACCATCACCACAGTGACAGGTATAATACATGACTTAGGAATTCAAATTTATGTAGGTTTGTGAAGAAAAATTTGTTTCTAGACAAATTTATTATCATAAAAGATCACCAGTGACAGACTGAAAGGTATCTCAAGGAGTTGATGATTAAAAAGCATGAAACATTTCTTCAGACATGAAGAATCTGAAAATATTGTAACCAGCAAAGCAATAAATGCTAGCATTGCCATAGGTCTAGCCAGCGATATTCAGTAGTTTAGTCAACATGACATAAAGATTACTATTACATTAATTTGTACATGCCAGGTCTACAGGTAGCATTTCACAGACAGTAAAATAATTCCCAAAAATCTTATCAAACCTTAGGATCAGTATGTGTAGCAAATGGCATGCCAGTAATTACGACTGCTCTCCCAGCATGGTCTGCAAAATCTAATCCTTCACTCACCTGTAGATTTGACAGCACTCAACTGTTATACACTTGCACAAATAAGCTTCAGATGCATCCAACTTAGACATAAACATAGTAACCCAAGACACTTGATAGTTGACATAATCTCATGTATTCCTCTCTTGGTTTATAGATTTTGATCAGAACAACAAAAGTTTTGAACCTTTCCCTCCAGATAATTAAATGCAGTAATGTTCATTATATTTAGAAGTTCAACACCCCTGTTCCAGAACCACAAACACATGTATATTCATAATGTGTGTGAGTGAATCCAGATTGAGAAGAAGTTCATTATAGTACAATGGAAATTGTTTCCGAACAGTCCGGATCAAGACATACCTTGCCACGACAAACAGCAAAAAATACTGCTCCTGACCCAGAGGTGTCTTTCAACTTAGATAAGTAGTCCTGCCCCCCAAAAAAAAAACCTTAAGGATAATAAATGCCTAAAACGTGAATATTAAAGAAAGTTATTTCACTTTGTTACAAAACTTGTTACCTCAATTGACAAGGCAAACAATGAAGATTGCCTGGGTTCTATAACAGGTTTCTTGTGTTTGCAAATTCTCTCCCATATCGATGTTGAATGTTCATTACTCTAACAGAAAAAATAGAACACAACATCAGTGAGATAAGAGAATACATATTTACCTCTCCATTAGTTCTGCACAAGCCTTACCACACTTTTCCAGCATGATATGCACTGATCCAAAAGGTAATAAGATGGGAAGAATACAAGAAGTCCATCAGGAACGATTCGTGCCAAATTGACTGGAAAGAGAAAATAAAATGTAATTATGAATAATCAGCAGACTACCAACATGCACTCTCTTGCTTCTGACGATGAATGCCAGCCTCTCATGTTCAAAATTCAATTCAATCCATGAGATTTCATCGTTGCTTTCTTTCTCAGGTTCTTGTCTTTCGATTTTACAGTCTCTTAAGTGTTTATATATTCTTTAGTCTTATGCAATTAAACCACCCATACACATTGGTGAAGTAATTGTACTGAATACTAACTCCTTGAATACCACATTCATTTTCCTCCAGAAGTCTCAGTACAGATCTCTTTTGCCTCAATTGGCTATATAATCAAAGTTACACTCATCTACTTCAGATATTCAAAAACCAACATATCACCCCTTTCTTCAAGTAAATAAATATAGCCAAGCATAAACTATCAAACCTTGACAGAAGTTACAACTAAGGTTAACTCAGTCAAAATTCTGTTGAGCACTTGGAATCAGGTTGCATTAATCCCATATCCGAAAGTAATATGAATTATAAGATTTAAAACCAATACATTATGAGGATATAATTCACACACAATTTCACTATTTACATTGTTACATTCCTATACCAAGACATGCATAATGTCTCATATCTTTCATTAGCATAGAAGTGTATTCCTAAGCACTTCAATTTCTGAGGAAGGCCTGGAATGTAATAGTTGGATCAAGCCATAAACAGAATGCAATGTTACTGTCACTAATAAGGATTTCAGTAAAGTTTAATCCAAATCCTAAAACAAGATAGGAATTTCCAGAATGTAAGGCAAATAAAAAAATAAATCAGGCTTCATTTTATCAAAGAATACCATAATTATGTTCCATACCAATGGCATTTCCAAGCTCCTGCTTGTACTCTATAGAATCACGAGTACGGTAGGAAGAGTTAAAAGTACGCCCTGAAGGACCAACTGGTACAACTCCAGCCCATATCTGATTTGGAGTTATTACATGAGGATTTTCCAGCCGGATGGGAAATTCTCTGAAATGACCAGGATCACATCAGTTAGTTATTATATGACTGTAAATACTATTGAATGGAAACAAAAACAAGGAAAGGCACTCACAATTTCAATTCCTGAGCAAAAGATTCCATGGGAGATAATGTGCCTGATGTCAGTATAACAGAGCCAACCCCCATCTTAGGAAATTCTTCCATAGCTATTCCTGGATTAAAGCACCACCAGCTGAGTGTCCTTGACACCTTACCTGCAATATCAAAATAATAAAACATTTTTTATAGAAAAAATAATAAGACATAATAAGTGACAATGGAAGAAATCCTTTGATTACAACACTACAGAATTCTAAAGGAAACAAATTCGAGTGTCTGTAGAATGGAAGCAGTATCTTCAAATACAAGACTATAGTTCTATATGAAAAATTCACATTGGAATATAAATTATCACAAAAACCAAGATACAAACAAACCCATATATACAAAATCTACCAACCTATTTCCTGCTCACATTCAAACTCCAAAAATACAGGCAACCTGACCCAAAAAGCCAGAAGCTTCACCTTATTTAGAACATGTTGAAATTCATGATGAATTAGAAATATTTTAGAAAGCTGGACTGCTTGGACCGCATTCAAACGATAAAGCCACTTCCTTTATTTATAACAATTTGGAGAAAAATGTGATAATGATAACAAACCAGAAGAACTACCAAAACAATATGATAATCCTTGACAATGATAAAGGATAACTATAATAAGAGATAATAGAATCTTTGATCATCCTTTATTTAGAAAACACTCTCACTTATCCAAGAGGATAAACTAATATTCCCAACGGAATGCAAAATAAATTGAATAGAAAACTGTCAACATTTTTTCTATATATACTGCAGGGACAAAATAACTGTAAGCTTGAACTGAAATTCTCTGAAACAAGGTCTTTGTAACATTAAAATTCCAATTCTCTAAAGAGCTTAAAATAAAGTGGGTCCAACAAGTAAAAATAGTAAAAAGAAAAAGAATTATTTGATATGAAACCTAAGCACACAGAATCATAGACAATAAACTTGACATGTGATACATGAGTTATCAAACCAAGCCCAACATCTAATAGAACACTTTTAAGTCAACACATAAAACTTGGAATCACTAACTGGGTAACAAATTTAATGGGAAGAGAGAGAGAGAGAGAGGGAAAGCTAGCATTGTGAGCACAACTAATACTGAGAAAAACCTGCAGTTTTTCCAACCTATTACTGTATGTGTCAGATTACCTTTAGAGCCATCAGAAGCTCTTGCCTCAACCTCCCGTACATGAACCTTTTTAGTGAAAAAGATAATGTGTTTAAGTCAAATGTCATAAAACAAGAAAGGCAAGACAGAAAAACAAAACCATCTGCAATATGATTCAACAAACTTACACGATAGTAATTAGCATGAGCAGTTTGTCCTTTCTTGAAAACATGGTTAAGAAATTCACTGATACTATCCAGCCTACAGATGGTGGTACCATTTGCCTTCTGTTGATTATCTTCCTCTAGAAGGGTTTCAGCTTCTCCAATTATACGGGTAAGCTCAGAGGCTGTCTTGTATGTGATGTTAAGATCGGCCAATAGCTCAAAGATATAAGGCCCAGGTTTGGTGAATCCCAACTCCTTGGATTCAATAGGTATCTCAGCAATACGCTTTTCAAGTTTCAAAAGAAGTGCTGCGATAAATAAAATATCATGCTGAAGTGTAAATGCCATGTAAAAACAGTGGGTTTTTTCCCAGAAAAAAAACAGCCCATATACCTAAGAAAGCTTTAGAATAGACAAGTCATCCTAAAATGTCTAGCCAAAACAAGTAGGCATCATGATACTGTCACGGAGAAATTGGAACTTTGACAAGCATTGTCAAAAGATCAATTTTACCTCTGAGGATAGCGAAATCATCTGGATTCCGTGACTTGTCATTTGAATTATCTCTTCTTTTTATACAAAGGTCAATACAATTTTTAGCCTCAGAAATGCAAGCTGTCAGAAGCCAAGAAGGCAAGTCAAATGAGGCTGCATCAGCACAAAGGCTTTCCTGCAGAGATGAAATCATGAAATTAAGTGTGTAACTATAACCTCAAGCAAATTTAAATCACATGAACATGTTTCAGTAATAAAAATAAGCAATCAAAAGAAAAGGACAGCAATGCTTCTTTTTAAGAAAAATATTGATAAGAAAACAAAGAGAAGTACAGCCAAAAAAACATGTAAGACGAAAGGAAAAAAAGCTCAAAAGAGCTCTCCAAGTCCCTCTATGCAGTAATATATATATCTCCTTACCAGGTTGTGAGCTTCATCGAATATGAGTATACTGTTGTTCCACTTAAGGTTCAGTGATTTTCTATACCCACGATCAATGAGATAGTTGTATGGTGCAAATATTATATCAGCAACCTTGTGGAGCTCCTTTGATAAATAATAAGGACACCTGAGCAATAAGAGAACCAAGTAAAACAGAATAATCATCAATTTCAATGGGACTAAAAGAACCAAATAAAACACAGAAGGAGTAGAGAAGCACCAATTGATCAAAATTTTGTAAAGCTAAAGAACTTACGGCCCAAATCTTTTTCCTATGTTAGCCAAATCTTCAATATCTATGGGTTCTTCGCCAAGATGGGGATTGCTCTTCAAGTAATCTATAATAGAACCAGAATTACATTCTCAAGTTAGTCTCTATCAAAGGGCTAACGCACCAGAATATCAAAAATAAATGCCAATATTCTGACATATTATTTAACCCATGATCAATATTCTGACTTATTATTTAGCCCATGATCAATAGATGTTCACAACTTTGCTTAACCTCCATAAACAATGTATGTAAGACATGTATCAAACATCTGCTTATGATTAAACCCAGTCCAAGAGAAAAAAAAAGCTATTGATTATCGTTTGAGGTAAAATTATAATAATATCCAGTTATTTCACATCTATATGAGGGTGTTTTGCAAAACTATCATTATTTACTTGGAAATAACACTGAGATAGCATGATATTAATAGCAGCAGACATCGAAGGAGGATGGATGTTTGGCTCAATAGGCTTAAGAGAATTTTCCTACTCACAGTGAAACAAAATAAACTGTAATGATTTTCATAGTAATCTAGAATAATAGTTTCTACTCTTGATCAATGATATCTTTTCTCTCTTATCAACTACACAAAGAAGTGCATGCTCTTTATAGGTTATAAACTTTCTATCAATTTTATCTCACTGCATAAGTCTATAATAAAGATCAGCTGATTCACTAAGTGTCCATCTGAAGTACTTCAGATTCAAGTAAGAAATTAATGGTTACACAAGATCTAATTTGCCACAAATGGCACACAGAAATGACACCTGCAATCAAAAGAACATTTTAAGAAACTCTGGTAATTTCTAAATTTCATGTATTTGGTTACATCTGAACAATAGCACTGCAAATAACTAAGAATAATAGAAAACTTAAGATAACATTGGTCCATAATCCATACATGTAAAAAATATATATGCCAATCAGAGAGATACAAAATGCATAAACATAGACATGGACCCACACATTTAAAACAGTAAGAATTACCAGAAACATGATGATAATGGTTACAGTGGCGCTTTCCACGCCTTCGGCATAGTAAATGACAGGCATTTGTTTGTGTTTTTCCTCGAAGCAAACTCACTTCATCATGAATGCATAATTGCTCTCGAGATCCCAATACAACCATCTTAGGCCTGCATATTCATGAATAACCAATAAGTTTACGTACCATCAAAGCTGTAAGCAAGAAGGTCCAATCAACTTATCAGGAGGCTGTTATAAACTTAATATCAACTAGGTTAGCCCATACAATTTATGTTTCTGTCACCAGACCACAATCGACATTTTGAGGAGAAACAAAACTTTTAATGCCAGTAGTGGTACATGATAGGTAAATTTACAGGCCCAACATAGTAAATTATACACAAAAGCATTCTTACTGGATAAGGAATAAAGAAGAGTAGCATCAGAAGTGTGTTATTTAAATGACAAGTCAAACACACTACATGACATTATTGGTGAGTATCAGCAATGACCACAACCCACAAACAGTATGTCAACAGAAAACATTAGATTATTGTTCTGAAATTTTGTGGCGAGAGATAGATCATTTTGAATATAAAACTAACCTGTAACAGGTTCTTTTCAACTCTTGAATTACTTGACGTATTTGGCTGTGAGTGCGTGATGCATACACAATTGTAGGAGGATTTGATGCCCCAGGTTGGGACGTTGAAACATCTTCTTTGCCCTCTGCATTCTGAGTGGCCTTCACGTTTATACCAGTTGAGAAGTTGCCAAAACTCTTTCTCCAGGCTAAGGTGGCACAGAGAAGACATAGTGTTTTACCAGTTCCAGTAGGACTCTCCAATAGTGCATTACATTTCTGCCACACTCACAAATGCATATCATTAATGAATAATCATAAAACAATACCGTATCAGTACTACCAGTAGTCATCATCAACAAGATAAGTGTTTGTGTAGGATTTTATCATAGAAATTCAAAAAAAAAAAAAAGGAAAAAAGAAAGATTACCAAATTCATCATGCTATCCAATTTTTTTCACAAAATTCAATTGTTGAATCCAACCCAACCACTTAAGCATGCAAGTGTGTTTTCAATAACCATGCTTCATTGCTCAAATCTCCAAAACATTTTCATTGCTAACCTAAGCCACTTCAGATGCATCAAATAATAAAAGAAAAACACAGAGACAATCTCTAAGGAGGAACGAAATCAAATTGCCAGGTCATAACATTATGAATCGCTTTCTGATGAATTGTAAGTGCAGCTATAACCATAAGCTCCTCAATCACACTTCCAAATTGAAAAAAAAAAAAGAAGGAAAAGTTAATAAGCATGGAGTAGGAACAAGATGAATAGGGAATGGCATGTTTAGAGAACTAACTTCCTGGAGTGATTGTATGACTTTCTCCATGTATACGAGTTGACAATCATATGCCTCAAATGGAAAATCCACATCGACTCCCCGAATCTTGTACGTCGGCATTTCTTTGCTTCCTCTCGATTCCTAAGATATATGAAAATCAGAAAGTTTGTTTGGTCATGAACCCTAAGAAGAGTTAGCTGGTTGTACAGAGCATGGTTTCCCGCCAACCCTGTTATGTTTGGATGGTCGTACTAAACGTTGTCGTTTCAAAAGGCAAACACAGGAATGGCACTTGGGCTCGTCGAGTCCAATGTGGGTATGTAGCTAAGCCCAACCCACTCAAAATAACCCAGTTCTTCAACTTTCACCTAAACGCTCTCGTCTGAGCGAGTACCCACCGTTGTAAAAGCAGGGAGAAAAAAAAAATTGAAATTTGATGCGATGTGAGAATTTGAAGGAAAAATTGATTAGGGGCAAGCAGAATTTCTCATACCTACCTGTATTATTCTCCAGGAAAATTGCTGGGAAGCTGAAAAAAATGCTAAAAATTGTTACTTCGGTTCTTACTATGTGAAGCTAGTTTCGAGCTCATTGGGTGTAAGCTCTTGCATGTTGCAGCGAAGCGTACAGAAGCATATCCAGGCTACTGAGTAGTAATGATGCTTGTCAGATCCATTGCTACAAGTAGGGCAATTTCAACTTGGCCTCCTTTCAGTGACAGAATAAAGCAAACGGGTAGGTATAGTTTCTTAGTTCTTCCACAATTTAATGTCAGCAAGTTTTGCTTGTTATGTCTGAATACTGAATTTATGTTAATGGGTTTGTCAAGCAACGATTTTTGGGGACTAGGTTTGACAAGTTTAACTGTGAACAATGATAATATTCCCTTTTTTTTTTTTAACTGTTATTAGTATCTTAAATAAATGGAGGCCTGAATGTTATTTCTTTTGTGACTAATTAAATCTATTTTATATTTATTCTTTTGTGGCTAATGGAATCTGTTTTGTTTAAAAATTTAAATTTTATATTTGATTGTACTTGGTTTTAAACTTGCAGAAAATGAGATTGTCCAAATGTTTCGCATACCTTCAAAGGAAGAAAACCAAAACCTTAACGTGAAAGGAGGAAGAGTATTCAGGAAGGACCCTCCTACCCGGACCTTGGACGAGAGGTTCATTAGGATTTTAAAAATATTTAAATGGGGGCCTGATGCAGAGAAAGCAATAGAAGTGCTAAAGCTGAATGTGGATGCTCGCCTGGTTCGTCAGGTTCTAAAGATAGATGTTGAGGTCAATGTTAAGATTCAATTTTTTAAGTGGGCTGGGAAGAGGAGGCATTTCAAACATGACACAACTACTTACATGGCTTTGATCCACTGCTTGGATGAAGCTGCGCTGGTTGGTGAGTTGTGGAAAACAGTACAAGACATGGTTAAAAGTTCATGTGCAATTAGTCCAGCTGAGTTATCTGAAATTGTGAAAATATTGGGCAGGGCTAAGATGGTCAACAAGGCATTGTCTGTTTTTTACCAGGTAAAGGGCCGCAAGTGCCGACCTACAGCAAGCACTTACAACTCTGTTATCTTGATGCTGATGCAAGAGGGGCATCATGCAAAAGTCCAAGAGCTGTATAATGAAATGTGCATTGAGGGTAACTGTTTACCTGACACTGTTACATATAGTGCACTGATTTCATCATTTGAAAAGCTCAATCGTGATGACTATGCCATTAGATTATTTGATGAGATGAAGGAGAATGGTTTACAGCCCACAGCAAAAATATATACAACTTTAATGGGAATATATTTTAAGTTAGGCAGGGTCAAAGAAGCCTTGGGCTTAGTCCAAGAGATGAGAAGGCAACAATGTTCCCCAACTGTCTTTACTTATACAGAACTGATAAAGGGGCTAGGAAAAGCTGGCAGGGTTGAAGATGCATATATTGCATACAAAAATATGCTGAAAGATGGTTGTAAACCTGATGTTGTTTTGATGAACAATTTGATTAACATCTTGGGCAGATCAGGTCGCTTGGAAGATGCTATTAGGCTTTTCGATGAGATGAAACTGCTGAATTGCACACCAAATGTGGTGACATATAATACCATAATCAAATCTTTATTTGATTCCAAAGCTCCACCTTCTGAAGCTTCTTCATGGCTTGATAGGATGAAAAATGACAGAATTGTCCCCAGCTCATTTACTTATTCAATACTTATTGATGGTTTCTGCAAGGCAAATAGAGTTGAGAAAGCTTTGCTGCTTCTTGAGGAGATGGATGAAAAAGGTTTTCCACCTTGTCCTGCTGCCTACTGCAGTGTGATCAACAGTCTTGGAAAAGCAAAACGTTATGAGGCTGCAAACGAACTATTCCAGGAATTGAAAGAGAATTGTGGATCTTCAAGTGCTCGCGTCTATGCTGTAATGATTAAGCTTTTCGGAAAATGTGGGCGTCTCAATGACGCTATAGATCTTTTTAATGAGATGAAGAAACTTGGATGCACTCCTGATGTTTATGCTTATAATGCACTTATGTCAGGGATGGTAAGGGCAGACATGATTAATGAAGCTTATTCCTTGCTTAGAACCATGGAAGAAAGCGGTTGCTCCCCCGACATTAATTCTCATAATATTATCCTAAATGGCTTGGCTAGGACAGGTGGCCCAAAGCGAGCTATGGAAATGTTTTCTAGAATGAAGAATTCTAGTATTAAGCCAGATGCGGTGTCTTATAACACCATTCTTGGCTGTCTTAGTCGAGCAGGTATGTTTGAAGAGGCTGCAAAGCTGATGAAAGAAATGAGTTCAAAAGGATTTCAATATGATATTATCACCTATTCATCAATTCTTGAGGCAGTTGGTAAGGTTGATGAAGATTGTAATATGGCGGAGTCATGAAAGCTTGTGTACACCACATATATAGAAAGTATAGTTTGACCAAATAGTGGAGAAAATCCTCCTGGTTTTGTCTAGAAGTGGTTGAAGATCCTAATCTCTGATGCCTGATCGTTATGTGATTTGCATCTAATTTATTTCTGGCTCTTATACACAGCATTCTGATGAAGCAGATACCAAGACGTGAATTTCAAGAATGATTCCAGATGGCTGGGATGCTAGTTTTAGGGAGGGAATATTCAGGGACCATTCCTGAAACTGAAACCTAGGAGCAAAATTTTGTATAATCTATTTCAAAAATTACAAAAAGAACCAATAATATTCTTTTTCTTCATGGGAAACATTGAAAGATAGCTGGGGTCCTAGTTTTAGGGAGGGAAGATTCAGGGACCATTACTGAAACTGAAACCTATGAGCAAAATTTTGTATAATCTATTTCAAAAATTATAAAAAGAACCAATAATATTCTCTTTCTTCATGGTAAACATTGAAAGATAGAAGTTGGTCTCAAGAAGAAAATTTCTGATATATTCCTTTGGCCTTTAGAAAGTTATTCAGATTTCTGATATATTCCTTTGGCCTTTAGAAAGTTATTCAGTACAAGTGTTAAACAGTTCTATTTTCTGTCTTTCCCTCATTTAGTGCACTTTAGTTCTGGAAACTTGACATTCTTTTTACACTGACATATGTTTTGTTGAGGTCATGTGCAGTAATAGGCTTGTGTTATCTAACATTCTTTTTACATTGGCATATGCTATGTTGAGGTCATGTGCAGTAATAGGTTTGTGTTATAGTTATAAGTGCATAGTATTATTACTTACATTTTAGGGTAAGAAATATGTAATGATTGACCGATTGTGATATCTATTACTTACATTTTTCCTTTCCAAAGTAATGGGAGTTTATGCAAATAGAAGACGGTTTTTGGCATCAGAAATTCCTCATTCATTTTTTACCAATGAAGTTAATGATCTAATTGCTTTTCATTTTTGATATATATATTGTGATAGAAATAAAAATTCTCCTACTGAGGGTGACTGCATCTCTATTAGACAATGATGGAAAGGTGCAATTGTAAATTGGTAAGAATCTCCTGAGTATCTCTTGTTTGGATATAGCACTCAATATTAGCTGATAGGACAGTTTAGTTGATTGCTGTTTTTTCTATAATGAACCCAAAGGATTTAATCTCACAGATGAAGCACTTGACTGGTTTACCATTTTCTAATCCAGAGTTAGAGCATGGTCCGAAGTCATTGCCTTTTTGTTGTCACCAATGATCCCAAGGGATGTCCATTGGTTTATGCATGGTATTTGGGTGAAATTTTTGAGATCTCTGAATTTCAAATTTTATCCTTGTTTTCTTTTTCCAAAGGTAATTTTCTTGTTTATGTTCGGTGTTCATCTATTTAAGTTTAAACTGTTGATGGCTTAAGCTTTTATTTGGTTCAGTAGGTTCTGTAACCTCACTTCCTGAAGATGGTGACAATAGCGACCTTGGGATGATAAACCAATGCTGATGCCAGCACTGATGAGAATTCTTCCCCGCATAAAATGGAAAATTGAGGATAGGAGTTAAAATTAAGGAAATATTTATCCTCATTTATTATTTAAGTTTATTTTGGAATAGTGTGTAAATTCTCTTCCTATAATATAACAAAAATTTTAAAAATTACATGAAGCAAACTATTGTAAAACATGATTCAACTATAAATTATGAAAAATTATATTTAAGAAGAAAGTTTAAGCATAAAAGAAAAGACTATATCTAATAAAGTCTTAAGGCTTGACTTGAAATGATCAAGCAACAAAAGCTTCAATGTTCCAAGTTTTCAAAATTTGGAATAATTCTTCTTACTTGACTTTCTTCTAGACAAGAGCAAGACAAGAATTAATAATGCTTGACTCTAATGTTCATTCTTTTTCCTTTGAACAATCTTATAAAATACATATAAACTTTGCAATTTATATAATTAGTCTAATATAATTTATCATAATGCATGATTTAAATATATAATTAAAATAAATAGCACAAGAACATACATTATAATCTTAGCAAATATATTCATTAACCACAACATAGCATGTCTATTACACTTGTAAAAGATGTAATATTAAGCACATTGTATATGATATAACACAAAGGCATGCATTGCTATTTGAATATATATATTCATCATTTGTCACTTGTTATCATCAAAACTAATCATGTAAGGTCTCAAGGCTAATAATCTCCCCCTTTTTGATAATGACAAATCACTAAAGAAAAATATATTCAAGATAATGATTTTTATCTAATAAGTTCAACAAGATATCAATACATTAAGAGCACAACATATTTTTTTTCTTTTTCTTCTCCCCCTATTTGATATCAACAAAAAGGATAAACAAACATATTGAATGTTATGTCAAACAAAGAAAGTTATTCAATTCTCTCCTTATTTTTCATCATCAAATCTATTTTTTTCTTTTTGTCTTAAAAAAGATGAAATAAGCTTAAAAGGACAAGAAACATTGCAAACAAAACTTTTCATCTTTAGAAAGCTAAGTCATATGATCTAACAAGATTTCTAAAAAAAAAAAATTGTACCATGATCCTATGAAAAATATTCATCAAATAAATGAGTCAAAAGATATAGAATTTTACTTTATTCTTCTAGGTAAGCATGAGAAAAACTCTTTGACATAACAAGTAATTAAACATTAAAAGCATTCATGTCAAAACAATTATGAGTTGTAGTATAGATCAAATATAAGTAAAGCTCCCTCTTAAATCATGCCAAAAAAAAAAAGGTAAGATATAACCATATAACCTTTGATGAGAAAAAACAGAAGTAAAAATAAAAGTTCTTGAATAGAAAAAATAACAAGATTGAAATCTTGCTTATTTATTAATAATTCACAAAATTATGTAAACATGATATGTGATCAAGATATCTAAAACATATACAAGAAACATCTTAAAAAAATAATTTTCTTCCACTCAATGAAAGAATATCGATTTTCTCTTGTTTAAAAAAAAAATGTTCCCCTTTCAAAATTAAAAGATGATTGAAAAACGTAAAGTACTTGTGAGATCAAAACATATATGTTTAACAAGAAAATATAATCATTTTTTAAGCATGAAAAACATATATCTTTCTTAATCTAACAAATACAATCAAATTTCTCCTCTTTTCAAAAACACTTTTATAAAAATCCAAACTTTTGTGATTTAAAGTATTGAAAAGAAGTTTGGGAGAAACATGAAAAGGAATATTATTTTCAAACATTTTCAAATAAAACATTTAAGTAATTTGAAATCCATGAGTCTTTTTAAAACTAATTTTGAAAAAGATCAAGGAACAATTATTTAAAATATTTTTATGTAAGTTTATCTCCTTTGAAAGTTTCCTTAAAAAAAATATTAGATAAGTTTCAAGTAACAAAGAGACATAACTCAAGCATACACCATGAAAAGATATGCAACAGGGATAACAAGATATTCAAATTTTCAAGATTTCCCTATGGGTAATGATAAGAAACATGTAACAATAATTAAACATATTGTCATCACAACCAAGTATAATTTTCATGATCTTTTCCAAACTAACCAAGACTAACTTAGACAAAGAGAATCATGCAATCTAATACAAATCAATGATCCATAAGAATAAAATAAGGATAGAAATACTTACCGATTGTAGCAATATGTTATACTTCTTGATTATAGTCATTTTTCTTTTCAATTCTCATCACTTGAAAGGCAAAATTCATTGAGCTTAATGAGAATGAGATTTCCTTGATGTGCTTGCCTTCAAAAGAGTATTGGAAGCTATTGTATGTGTACTTTGATATTACGCAAAATGGGCTGGCAAAGGCCCAATAGCAGATTAAGTCCATATGAGAAAAGAACTAAGATTATCATATCGCTAACTACAAGAGCATAGAACGAGGCAAAAGCCTCAGCTTGCTAAAGAACAAGTTCTGGCTCGCATAGCCGACAATTAGCATTGCACAAGCTTTTATCGTCTATTGTGAGCTCGTAAAGTTTGATTTTGCTAACCGAAGGCCAGCAGTGACCCCAGATCATCAATCCCAGCTCACAAACGCAACTTCTTGCCCACTGGAGGGCTCATCAAGGGTAAGCCTGAAGTAAGCACCCTCACAGACCAAACTTGTGGGGCCAGTCTACAGGAAGCAACACACTAACCCACCCATAGAAAGCAATCTACAGAAGTCAGCCAGTAGCCTACAGAAGCCATTTTGCAGTAATCTAGATTATCTTGTACATTTATTACTTAATGTAACAAAAATATAAATTATGTAATTACATTTATAACCTCACGGCCTCTACAAATAAGAGGAGGGTGATCATTATAAGCTAAGTTTGGGAGCCATACCAAAACTTTGTAGAAATTTCTCCAAAATTAATAAAAAATAACATGGACGTAGGGACTAGTGCTGCCTGATTTTAGCTTAACAATGCTAAAAATCCTTGTGTGTTATTGTTGTTCTTCCTCTCCATCCCTTCATTCTTTGCTTGTTGAACCGAATTGCAGTTTGAGTCCTAAAAAACTCTTCTGGTTAGCTAGATTTGGGACCAAACTAAAATCTACCGTTAACATTTTGGCACCATCTATGGGGATTCATCTGTATTCTGGTTGATTTTTCTTATTCTCGTTAATTTCCTATGCAGCTACAATGGTTAGAGGAAGAACCACCAGAGCTTCAAATGTTATGGTTGATTAGTCGGAAGGAATGTATCTACAGCAGACTCCTCTACTGCTTCTATCATGGGTGTTATCACTAGCTTCCCCCTAGTTAACTCTTTCTAACCTATTGCTACTATCAATGGGACCGATAGAGCACAAATTTGACATCAGTGCCAGGAAAGACTAGAGAACATGATGGGAGAATTGGCTAGAGTAGTTACAGTGCTAGCACAAGCACAAGCTTAGGGTGTGCAAAGGCAGGCTGAGGTCATTATACCTGAAAACGTTTACCAGTAGTAATGAGTTGAATGTTTGAACAGAGCCAATCAAGAAGTTTCCTCAGGTCGCTACTCACAAAGGTAAACTTCAAGTCGTTGTTCTCGTGACTAGGAGAGTCAAAGGAACCAGCAATCTTCTGGCCAATGATCTGAGGAGCGGGATCCGATGGTAGAAGAGTTGTTCCAGAAGGTGAACTAGTTGGAGGATCATCTTCGAGCTCCAAATGATCGACCTCGCTACGAGGAAAGGTCGCTATTCTCTAAAGAGATTGAAGAATAGCCCCTCCCTCTCAAGCTCAAAGTTCTCATGATCTCACCATACAATGGGGGCACTGATCCTTATGAACATTTGGACGCATTCAATGTTCAGATGGATTTGCAAATGGTTATCCTCTGGTTAAATGTTAAGTTTTCCCATCTACTCTAGAAGGTGTACCTCAGGCATGGTTCAGAAGTCTTCCAGGTCACTCAATATGTAGTTGGAATGAATGTCAGTAAAAATTTCTCAGTCAATACCGAGCATTGAAGAGGCAACTCGTGCCCCCTGCCACTTTGTGATGATCTTTCAGTGTAAGCATAATTCATTGAAGGATTACATTGCCAGGTTTAGGCTCAAAGCCAATTCAGTAGACAA
Source organism: Saraca asoca (assembly GCA_026873985.1). NCBI lineage: Eukaryota > Viridiplantae > Streptophyta > Magnoliopsida > Fabales > Fabaceae > Saraca > Saraca asoca. The sequence continues at coordinate 27,133 of JANHAO010001679.1, forward strand.
TCCTTCTTAAGAAATCATTTTGGCAACAATCTCTGCGAGACTCTACAAAGATGGAAAGTTGTATAAAAGCCTATACAAGTCCCTAATAAGAGATCTAGCTGAATTTTATGATCGAGCAACCAACCAGATCAAGTGGAAAGAAACTTTTGGCTCAAGAAGGCCTAATCAAAAGGATAAGAAGAATAGCTCCATTCAAAATAAAAAAGAGAAGCAGTGAAGGCTGGAGCGATCACCCTGCTAACCAGACTGCGAAGAAAGCAAGAATCAAGTGACCCTAACATCCAAGTCACCGCGACACTTATAGTATCCTATCAGATACTTAGGATATGATATACATAACAGAAAGGGACAGAGAGGACTTTAGGAGGCCTAACCCTTCCAAGGTTCCCTATAGGTAAAGGAATAAAGAAGAGTTTTGTACTTATCCCAATGAGGTCGGTCACGGTACTTCGAATTACTAGGCATTTAGAGATGCAATTGAGGACCTGATTAAGAGAGGCCACCTAAGAGAGTACGTGGTGTGACCTTCCGGGTAGCAAACCCATCAAAGGGTGACAGAGGGCCTCCATAGTGAGAATCATTTTGTAATGATATTTAGAAGCTAGTGTCTAAACTGTTCTTTGTCTCTGTTGAATGGAATTTTATTCTGTCTTTGACATTACTCCAAAGCGATCTTTTACTTGCATATATTCAATTTGCTCCTCACTAACAAGTGCGTGCAGCCTTCTAAGCTTGCATGTGACCAGCTCTTAAGCAATATATATGTCCAATTTGCCAATTACAACCTCTAGTTCAGTTGAGGCGTGAAGACACATAAAATAAACTCATTGCCAATGAAGCTTTGAGCTCACTGAGGAATGGAAACACTCAAAATAAACTCACTTTCAGTGAAGCCTTGAGCTTACTAAGGTATAGAGATGCTCAAAATAAACTCACTTCTGGTGAAGCCTTGAGCTCGTTGAAGCATGGAGATGCTCAAAATAAACTCGTTCCAACTAAAGCTTTAAGCTCGCTGAGGCATGAAAGTGCTAAAATAAACTTGTTAACAGTTAAATTTGGTTTGGAGGACCCAAATCTCAGTTAATCGTACAGTTCTTATAGCCTCAAGCTATAATCTGGCTGATTTATGCAGTAAGTAGAAACAGACAGCAAGAAGAAGATGGAGAACAATGAGAACACAAGATTTTTAACGTGGTTCAACCAAATCTGAATGACACCGAATCCTACGTCCATGGATGATGTTATTGATCTAAAAATACTTGCTATGTACATTCTTTTTACAGGAATTTCTCTTTAGCGAGCTCTATGGCTCCCAGAACACACCTCTCTCTTTTACAATGAGTTTCCCTCTCTTTTTCTCTTTTTTTCTTTCTTGCTATTACACAGAGTCCTATATAAATAAAAGCTAATCGTGCAAGTTAGCTCCTACAGACTCTCCATCAGTCAGCCCATACAGGTTGGCTTTTCCTCGATTTACGTGATCAGCACGGCCTTGGTTGGGAGTGGCTTCTTTTAGCGGGCTGAGCCTCTTTTAGTTGGGCTTTTGTCAACCCATCCAAAAAATACCTACAACACAAGCCCCCAACTCTTAATGCACTTTATGCACTGAGAGTTAGACTTCTGTTAGCAAAAGCTCGATATGCCATGCTGACATGAATAAATTCCTGCAAATCACAGTTTAAAAGATTTAAACAAAATGAATGCCCAATGAGTCAATCAACTTTGGTAGCAAATATTAGTAAATCACATAATTTAACATAAATGAGTTTCCAGCTAGAAAATTATGATTTAAACACATATATGCCATATTGAATGGCCAAGGGAGGTCACACAAATGCATGATGAGCAAGGTATTTGGAGTGTCAATGGGATTCCCATAGGAGTTTGACCTGGACGTAGTTCTACCTTAAGAAAGGCAACTCATCAGAGAGATCTTGTTCTCTACGAAGTATTGTCCCATTTTGGCAATCGCCTTGGGGTTTTCTCCCCTCATACCCGATCAGGCGTACCTCAATCGTCAGGTGAGGGCACCTCGACTAGCATGAATTTAGGTGCTTATTGGGTGCATCTGTGCGACCTACCTAGGCACCCAATAGTGCAACTTCAGCTCTAAAAAAAAGGAGTAAAAACCAGCTATAATAGAATATTTAATGCTAGGATAAGAAATTATATCCAACTAGTTCAAGTAGATAAGGAATGATAACTTACCTTTGTTCAAATGTGAGCCATAATGTTGTTAGAGCTGGTATGGCAAACTCTCCACTCTAGATTCTGTTTAGCTTGGTATTGACCTCGTGAGGACTGGAGGCACGAGCTCGAGGTTATTTGGAATATGAGGGCAAGGATTCTTTTTGGTCACTTTGGGCTTTAGAATCACGTCTAACTATTGCATGCATCTCCATTTGCAGTAACATCAGCTAAAAGCATATCATTTTACATACCACTTACTAGTGCTAGTGTCCTTGGTGGCATAGGTCCATCGCGTGTGAGTTCGACACCTAACCAAGGCCACATGGTAGGTGTGTAAGCTTGTCATAAAGTAGGGTCTCATTGCGAAGTGATATGAGTTCATCATTCAGTCTGATTCCAAAGTATGGCTATACGGGTATGACATTGTTCCCAGACTACATGGTTGCTATATGCTCGCCATTAACCTGAACAACTTCACTGTTGTGCAAGCTCATCATAGAACTGAGCTACTACATGGCTATAGGGGCCGAGCTACTGTCTTGCTGTGAGGACCAAACTACTGTCGATTGTGAAAATCAAACAGTTGCATGCTATGAACTTGACATTGAAATGAGCTGCAACTGGATGTGAGCTCATCATCTTGTAAACTACTGCATGGTTGTGAGCTTCGAGCTACTGCATAACTGCAAAGATCGAGCTCATGGCTAAGAGCTTGTTGCTGCCTAGATTGCGGAGATCGAGCTCATAGCTGAGAGCTTGTTACTGCTGCGTTGTAAGGCCAGAGTGCGAGTCCGATATCGAGACACTTTATGGCATAGTTGATGCGTGCAAGCTTATCTCCAAATTCATGGTTATGCAAGCTCGTCTTCAAACTAGATCATTGCATATTATAAGCTTGACTTCACGCTACTGCCATTGGTTTCTGCAAGTTGTTGCTATGGCTAGAGGATATAGGTGACGGTAGCTGGTTAAATAAAGGTAGTCGATCCGGGCAACAAATCAAAGCAGTCCGATGGTTCATGCTTTGCTCTATGATGAAGATAAGACTAACTTTAGTCCAACTAAAAAAATAGTAGCTTACGCATGGTAAGCTTTGAGCAGAACAAAACTATTGGTTTGGCCCTTTGCTGGTCAGCTACAAACCAACCCAGAAAGAAAGTTAGCTTATTGGCTTCATTTGGATCAGTTATCATAGTAGAATAGAAGATTAGCCAAAATACAGATGAGGCCTCTCTTACCCTACCAAAATGTTAACAGTGAAATTTGATTCGGAGGATCCAAATCTTAGTTAACCACATAGTTCCTGTAGCCTCAAGCTGTAATCTAACTAATTTATGCAGAAGTAGAAATAGATAGCAAGAAGAAGACAAAGAATAGCAAGAATACAATATTTTTAATGTGATTTGGCCAAATCCAGATAGCACCAGACCCTACGTCTATGAGTGATGTTATTGATCTGAAAATACTTGCTGTGTACATTCTTTTTATAGGAATTTCTCACTAGCGAGCTCTATGGCTCCCAGAACACTCGTCTCTCTTTTACAGTGAGTTGCCCTATCTTTTTCTCTTCTTTTCTTTTTTGTTGTTACACAGAATCCTATATAAATAAAAGTTAATCCTGTAAGTCAACTCTTGTAGACTCTTCGTCAATCAGCCCCTGTAGGTTAGCTTTTTCTCAATTTGCGTGATCAACAGGGCCTTGGTTGGGAATGGCTTCTTTCAGCTGGCTGGGCCTCTTTTCGTTGGGCTTGTGCCAGCCCGTCCAAAAAATGCCTACAACAAAACTCAATTACTTGGCAACTAGATTACTATGGCGCAAATCACAAAGTGCAACTCTCATGCGATCTAATGCTCGTAGCTCTCATGTGACCTACTTATATGTTACTCATCGCTAAAATACTTTGATGCCTAGATCCATTGTTCATCGAGAAGCATAACCGATTAGTTAGCTAAATATTTCATTTTACTATGATATGTAGGAATTTATATTATTGTCATATGTGATATATAGAATATTCAAACACAGTATGCAAGAAACATGAAGAAAAATTTATTCATTAAAACTCTCAACTAGGTAAATTTACAATAGAAGATTCAGAATACAAATCAGAAGAGGCCTATGGCTATTACATTCTAGAAAAAAGACTGGCTTCATGGAGATAAACTCCAACCAGCAGGGGGATCAGCAGGCACATTTGCTCCTTAATCTTCTTCTTGCCGCCTTTCCTGGTTCAAAGCTCCTTTCTAGCTCTCTGCCCAGCACTAAAAATTCAAAAGAAGCTAATAGATACGGCTAGAAAGGTAAAACCCCATGGCATAATCATAAAGAAATAATCCATGATCTATACAAGATCTTTCAAAATCCTCGATAAAGGATTGCCCATAAAGGCTTTCTATATGGCAGACCATACATGCCTCACCAAAAAGGCACACCATTAGAAATGTTAGCCTTAGAGTAATCATCTATCAAATCACTCTAAGCTATATGTTTATTTTGATGTTGAAAAATAATTTTAGAAAATAAATT